>JAVTVY010028492.1:0-102969 GCA_036873755.1 Hanleya hanleyi
TTTCGCCTCATTATTCACATAATAATGGAAACCACGCTGACGCAGTGTCGCATATACGTTGTCCAACAGAATTATTTTAAAATGTATTTGGCCATTCCACAACACTGCACTGACATGTATTTATGGCTGAATGATTTGCATTAGATGGTTATGGGTGCTTTTATTTCATGTTTTCTATATTACTCCATGCTGAATAGCCTAAGAATAGCCTGCTATGTAATTTGGTGATTCGGCCACCTACTTCAAAAGTTAATGAAACCCGTACATGCTCCCAAATCTACCTTATAATCCCAGTGGTAATATACTGTGGTATAGGGTTGATCCTCCAGGCCCCCAGTTCTCAAATCTACCTTTATAACTATGAAGTCATTTGGTTGATCCTTCATCCCCCCAGTCCCCAAATCTGCATACATACTTCGAAGTCATAGCGCTGATGTTCCATGTCACTAGTTCCCAAATATAACTTAATATGCTGTGAAGTCGTAATTCCCAATTCCAAATATTCTCTGTATTACTCCCTGGCTAAGTAGCACTGGGTAGTGAATATTCACTTTGTCCTATCTTTTAACCTGGGAGATTAATTTGAACCAGTGATAATTTACACAATTTATTGATACAAAATCATGCATACTATATTTTTTAAGATTTCATTATGCTTAGAATTTTGGCAAATATTACATGAAAATATGCCAGCTCTCAGTAGTTCGAAATAATCTCCTAGATTAGAAGGGCAAAGGAAAAACAGACTCTACAGTGCTACACAGCTGATGTCACGGGTCACTGAACAGACCGATTTTCCCAATAACGTGGAATCTAGCATTCACTCCAAAATTTCACAGGCAGAAGATACTGAGTTTTTACTGTATAGCATTCAGCAGCTCATGTAACTACCATTAGAAGGCGACCATCTTGGATTAACCTCATTTTTTTTCTTTGAACAAAAACCTTCAACAAGGGTTGATAAGGTCATAATAAATCTGAAAACTCCTGGTTGAATCATCAAAAGTCATGTTTAATAATTTCTTGGATCAGTCAGGAAAAAAGTTGGAGAGTGAAATATCTCCCACCAATTGAGCTCTACATCTTTCCCAGTAGCCAGAATGCCAAACAAGTTACATGTTTAAAAGTGCTTTTACCCTTTAAAACAATCCTAAATGAATTTTCTCTTAGAAGCTGGCAACTGTGCCAAATGCCTGAAAAATACGTTAATGAACAATGTTGAAGTTTAAATTGCATTCATAGGACATATACGTTTAAGTGATTAATAAACTTCAGTAGTCTAATTAACCCGGGATTGAGGGTTCCCCACTATCATGCCCAGCCCGGAATGTACAAGTCCCATTCCATACAAATCTTTTTCGTTACCCTTTTAACGTGTGTATCAAGATTTTGTAAATTACTTTATTGTGACGTCATGAGTACAGAAGGCATTCCCGGTCAACTATACTGAAGACGGAGTGCATACCTGTACAGAAGGAGAGTGACTCAGAAAATGTAGTTAAATATATATGTCAAAATATTGTTAACAAAATTGTTTTCATTGGTATCATCAGAGTCACTCTTTACATGTATATATGATCTGTACAAGCACTCCATCTTTGGTATAGGTGGCTGTGAGTGCCTTTTACGTGCATTGCAGCAGGCCTGGGTTACATAGATTTGAGATAATTGTTTCTCATTTGCATGTGCAAAGGACAGGGTAAAGTGGCCATGCCCCAAAATAGATCCTTTAATAAGTTACATGTACATTAAACAATTATAATAAATAACAATTACAATAACAATTGCTCTGTAAATATATTAAACACTGTATATACATTCCTGTTTATGTGAGTAAAGAGTAATTCTGCATGTGCAAAGAACAAGATGAAGTGGTCACCAACCAGCAAGCCACAAAATAGATCCCTTAATTGGGATATGTGCTAAGTTTCACATATAATTATACATATAATTATACATGTAATAACAGCTTACTCCATAGTTAGAACTGTAAATGTATTAAACAGTGTATACATTCCTGTTTATGACTGTAGACTGTAATTAGGAGGATATACTGAATACTGAATGCACTGGTCAACAGACAGCAACTGCTCATCAAATTTGGATGATAGCACCACTGTCAGGGGTCGAAATTACTATCTATATGCAGGACATGTCCGGCAGAAAATTGGAACTGTCCTGCAGTTATTCAGTCAGTTTACAAGTATTTTAAATATATGCCGGACAATTCTTGAAAAATGTCCTGTAAGTATTTGGAGAACATTTCAACCGCTGACTGTTAATAAATTTCCCATCTTGAATGATAATGATCATGTTTCTACTTTTTCTTATTCTGAGTCTTTGATAAGTGAGAGTTGCATATTTGAAAGAGCACAAATAATGTGCATCACTTTGCTGGCTTGACTGGACACCGAAATAGGCATGACCCCTTGGATGATTCTAAAGTTTTTTATGCGTTCCATGGCACGTTCAACATGTATTCGGAGGTTTGCAACTCTTCTTGTCTTTTCGACTTGTGATTTTGTGATGGGTGCAGAAGAGTTTCGTTTTGGGGGGATGATCAGATGAATGCCTCGCGGTGTTAGAATGTCAGCAATAAGAAAACCTTTGTCGGCCATTACAGCATCTCCTGGTTCCAGTTTATCTAACAGTCCACTGTTCTTTGTAATGAGTTTGTCCGAGATGCTCCCAGCCCATAATTCAGAAATAAAGATAACACCAGAAGGACTAATCCCCAAAAGTAACTTCCAGGTCATATGACTTTTGTAGTCTGAATACATAAGGGAGCGATTTGCCAATGACTGAGGCGTTTCAGTGAATATTTCTGTACAGTCAATAATCACTCTACAGTTTGGATATTTATTTCGGAACACTGATGGCATCCGCATTCGAACCGTTTCCTTGGTAGGCCACATCACCAGAGGAGAGAAGAAGACATTTAGGAAGTCAATCCACTCATTGATGATTCGTGAGCATGTAGATCTCCCTACACAAAATCGCTGACTAATGTCATTGATCAAAAGTCATAGTCTCAGTCGCATGAGAACCATAAGAAACACGTGGATCAGTTGCATTTTCCTTGGTCGACCAGGCTTCTTATTGGTGGAATCATCCTCTTTGACTTCTCTGATTGCATTAAACATAACTCCAAACACACCCAGAGTTGGTAGACCGGTATAAAAACTACACTGCTCATCACCCTCAATGTATTCAAACGTAAATATGGGTAGATTGACCTGTATTCCAATTTCAGATGTGGAGGCTTTTAGGGGTTTGTGTTTCAAAGGTACTTGTGGTAACCACCCCGGTGATATGAGTTTGAGTTTCACAGCCTGTGACCATTGGTTTAGTTTGACATTCACTGTTTCTCTACTTGCTAATGACTGAGCCATCAAACTGAAAAAGAACAAAAGTATAGTATGAGAATTCAGCTCTATTAATATTCCATTCATGTCGATGTAGTAGTACTTCCTGGGGAGGTTGCGATTAACCCTTCTGAGTTCGTCCAATCAGACATCGTGGTGATTTATCATTGGCTCACTTAATCCCTAACAAACACAGATAGGGGTTATACTAAAACTGTAAATATTAACAGGATACTTAACAAATATGTACAAATTAATAAATATATACACTGTCATAAACTGGTCTTACCTCTTTTAAATAGAGGAATAGACAACATTTGGCAAACGTAAACTGCGACTGAAAGAACAATCCAAACTGTGCCCAAAAATATTTTTTTCCTATTTTTGAGATTCTTTCTAACGAAGAAAAATACTCCCAAACATTGGGAAAATAACCAGATGTGTTGAATGAAGGGAGCCGCCATCTTTATGCCATCTTTATGGTTTAACCAATGAGCGGCCGAGTGATGTTCACGTGACAACTAGCTCATGACGTCAATGGGCCAGAGAGCAAACATGGCAGCAAGTGATTTTCAACTTTTTCCAAGTATCCGACGCCTTGCATTTCCTGGAGTTTTAACCTGACTGATGACAATGGCTGGCTGGGCGAAACCATGCTTTCATCTACGCTGCTTGGGGGCAGTGTCGAGGGATACAAGAAGTGTCAGGCGTGTTCGAGCCCATTGAAGACGATCTACCGTAGAAATCGGTCGAGGATGTACAATGTATATACCGTAGAAGCCGGCCGGGTCGCGGATTTCGTTTAGTCGGCTCTGTTGTGAGATGTCCTGTTAGGAAACAATCAGACGAGCACATGTGCAAGTGCTGACATTAGCTGACAAGGATTTATTCCATAAACTTTCTCAGGTAAATTTTCTCGCACGCTAGATATTTGGGTGGGTGTTTAACGGCCGTGTCATGCTGAACAGTTTCTTTCGGTAACAGTTCAACGGTGAGAAAAATCTCCGGACAATCTTTTCCCGGAGAAATGAGCCTCCAGCTAAGGCAGATTTAGTTTCGTTTTCTGGCTGAGTGCCGGTCTTTGTTGAGGCTCGATTCTTTGAATTGGTAACACAGAAATCAGAATTATTCCCAATTTCGGTTACATTAAACAATCTCAGTGAGTTACTGCCGAATTATGTTGACGCATGTTGGCGTATAGTGATCAGCTGAAAAGTATTAGCCTATAACGAAAGCATATTTTATCAGACAACTCGATGCTGTGTTTTTTTTGACACTTAGACAGTCTAGACGACAGATCAACCCCGATTTCTCAACAAGGATAAGATCATTGTTATTGTACAAACATTAGCCAGTATTTACAGGGTACAGAATACAAGAATGTATCCACACCTGCTGGCCTATTGGGCTGCGATTATTCCAGTGCATGGCAAACTGTGTTTCCTCCCAGTTCACTGCAGTGTTCTGCGGCCCAGTGACGTCACTAAACTTGCCGTAATGGCGGCGCCCCTACAAGCCACAGAATTTATCATTGACGGCTTCTTATTCGGTTGGAAAAAAATGCAAAATTGAAATAAAAATCGTTTTGGACACTCCTGGAATTGTTCTTTCATTTGCAATATACGCTTATCAAAGGTTGTCTATTCCTTTAAATAGTCATGGAAGTGGACTGAGGCATCAAGAGAGGACATGTCGCTTGCCTTGAAATTCATAGGTTCTGATTTTTCTGATTCTTCTTCTTCACCAAATGCATCTGCAGGATCTATGTTTTCTTTATCACCCGACTGGGACTTTACACCACTCATCTGTGCAATAAGAATATACAAATATAACACTTATTCACTCAAAACCTCCAAAATTATAAGTTTAAAAAGTCACTTCCAAAATGCCTGATTGCCATCATACCCAATTCATAGGTACAATGACGAAAAGCCTTGTGACAGTGATGTGAGTGAAAAACCCACAAAAAACCTGAAAATACTATCGTAACACTTTAGGCTGGTGTCCAGGGGCCCCTGAAACCTCTGGGGTCCTAGATGGCTGAAGATGCATTCGAGCCAATTTCTGGCAAATAAAGTAAGAAAATATGATTGCCAAACCAATACCTTTTTTTTGAGTACAACCTGTTTCATAATACAACTTTGAGACAATAAAATTCCATACCTCTTCTCTACCTTTTCAAGATCTGAAATACCAATTTTTAATACCCCAGAGGAGCATTAAATCCTAATTACTAGGAGTCGTACATAAAGTATGCAAGCCTAAAATCTGGGATATTTTGACACCCCCGCCCCCAAACTAATTTTAACATTGAATAAGCATTAAAAAAAAATCCAATATTTTATCAACCCAACCCTGGCACCAAGACCTATTATAATATGATATTTGTTGGAAATAATTAAATGAAGTTAAAAAAAAAACAACTAAAAATAAATTTAACATATTTTTTTTTCACAGAGCTATCAAATCATGAAAGAAACAAATAATGTAATTCAATGGCAATAGAAAGCTGACAATAGTCATCCTGTATTTAAATTCTTTTTAAATATAAAATAATAGCTGAACCTCAGGAAAGAAATACAAGGGGAGGTAACTTTTTTATTTGATCAGCAAAGTTATCCCCTTGTGTTTACTTGTATCCCATAGCAACGAATCTGCCGTGGGTTGATCGACAACAAACTTGAGTCAAGATGAACAGTTTTGCAAAGAGTACAAAGCATTATGCCATCTGAAGTTATAAATACCAATACAAATTTTATTAAGATATAAAGGTAAAATATGCGATTTAATTGCTCCATTAACGATTTAGTCTACATCAAGTATCACTTTTCTGGTAAAACCGGAACAGAAACTAAATTTTAAAAAAAACGGGATTTTTACCAAGTTCCAACTAAAAAACCGGAAGACTTAACTTGACTGTTGTGAACAGTAATGCATGCACAATCGTTCAAATTCAAATATAAATACCTGACTCAGTGCGTAGACTTTATGAGGAAATCGGGTTGGGAGGGGATTTTCCTTTGATGGCCCTCGTAGCTCGACGAAGTGTGCAGAACACATTCTCGAAAAAGATGTAGGTTTCCAGTTACGTCTGCTGACTCGCGATATCCATATTCGACGTAATTTCTTGTTGACCGGGAAACGATGCAGACTAACGGACATTCCATCAACAACTTTTCCAGTACAGTTGTGGCAGCCAACAACACAGCAGTACACTCGCCCCATAATAAGAAATTACAACAGTGAGAGGTGCTATGAAAATACTGAGACCAGCTGTCAAATCCCACCTGTCAAATTTGACAGCAATAGCCACTAAAATTTGACTCCTCTTTCATAAGAGAGCGGCTGCAAATCCAAGGGAGGTAACCTATTTATGGAAAGAGGCTATATGTTTCGGAGTTTCTCTCTGACAGATACATCGATATGCTAGCACTATTCTCTGGAGAGTCATCGGCTTTTCCGATCCATATGTACGACTTCGAATCAAGTTACCTCAAAAGGGAGTTGATGAAATTCAGATACCAGACAATATGGTGAAAAATGCATGCCATAAACTGAAACATCGAATAGGTTAATATATTATGGCTAGGGCGACCATGCGATGATATATGAGAGGCTACGAAATGAGCGAAAGTACGATGATGTCGGTTAGAACGACGATGGCGTGACGAGGACAGTGGCTTTGTACTATCGCAGCGAATCGAATACCTAACCCACACTACATTATCGTGTTATGCAATTGTATCGTATTTTCGTGCTGCTGTACCTTGTCCTAACAAGTGCCTCATAGATCAATGGTCCGATATGGAAAATAGCCGTCATAGTCTATTTTTCTCTACAGCGTGTATTGTCTACGAAATGAGATAAACTGTTGTTCGATACTATCCCGTACAACACGAGTCGGTCAATCTTGATCAATGTCAAAAATCACCCAATCTTGTGTTCATCTCTCTGCATATATTTTGCAACAATTGGATGGAAATTTCGGCTGGGCAGAGGCGCAGTGAGGTTAATAGGGCTGTTCATACGAAGATTCCTGTTCAATTATGGCAATGGATTCGGAAATGAAAAAAGGTATAGCAGTGTTTGAGGTTGCAAGAACCTCTTGCAAGAGATGTTTGATACATTTGTTCTATATGTCAAAATGCTGTTATATTTTCACTTGTAAGGCAGTTGCTGTGATCACTGAAATGCTGTTATTCTTAATGTACACAAGAAACTTATTCAACGTAGGAATGAAAATTGCATGCTATAGTTTTACATTTTTATTACAACATTCTCCGCTGAATTATCGGAAAACCAGCGGTGGTTCTAAACTATTTTAACTGGCATAATATATTCGTTTCCTGTGCTAGAATGCTGTTATTGCAAATGGTCAGTTAAATATTAATTGTTGTAAATTATGCAATGCATTGATTTAATTGCTGTGGATGTTTCAATGTTTTATCTACTAATATTTAATTGCTCTGTGTTTTAAGTCCGTTGTGTGATTTATTTATGAATCTAGGAGTAACTGTTCCTCTTTTTGTTGCTCTAAAATTTCTGCTCAACATATGTTGCTCTAAAAGTTAACAAGCAGTCGTTCTGATCAACCGGATTGTACGTTCTGAATGACTAGAATTATTGCCCAGTACAATGTATTTGTTCCGAATATAAAATCAATCATTCGAAATGTTAGGATGTAATCACCGCATATTTTGATATGTTATGATTCTAAGATGTATCAGCTGCCATGCGATAGACAGTGATTTTACAAAATACAACGATGTAAGGGAGCGTGTCAAAAGTTTTGACGCGAACGCGTTCATTTTTGAACAGGGGGTCGTTCATTTCCGCATGCGGCAGGCCGTTCATTTTACACAGCAGCGTCAGAAAATGAACAGTGTAACGTTCATTATTGAACGTTCATTTTTGAACGTTCATTTTTTTAATGCACTCTGACGTTCATTTTCGCACGTTCGTTTTCGCATGTTCATTTTCTCACGTGCGCAAACGGCTGGCGTTTGACTCGAGCAGAAATGAACAACATACAGAAAGCTGCCATCCCGATATCAAAAAACGCGCCGGATCAAATCTACTTTCTCATCGCGCGTCATTCCCGTGTTTTAGATTTTATTGTCTTTTGCTCCATGTCTTTTGCTTCGTGTGTGTATATATTCAATGCATTCCGTAATCATTACATTGGTCAATACATTGGTCTATGACAAATATCCATCTTCTTTAAAGAAATGTGTTGATTTGTTGGTGTTCGAACTGCGTCATTTTGTTTTATTTACAAATGAAGGGGCCCTCACAGGTTGCATAATGACGGGCGCCACATGCGTGATGAAGTCTCCACGTGAATCAATCGGTCCATATATCTTTTTTAAAGAAATAGCTTGATGTGTTGGCAATCAGAACTGTTTATTCAAGGTTTATTTTTTTTATCATGGAATTAAAACTTTGAACCCCATGGTTTTATTGACAAATAGGAGACCTCACATGGCGGCCTACCTTGAGATATGACGGGAGCCGCATGGCGTCTCTGCGTGATTCAGTCGGGCCATGTCTTTTTATAATAATCATACATGTAGTTTGTAGGCCTGTATACTTTACCTGATTTACTCATTTCTTATTGAAGAAAATATTACTGAAGACAAAAAATTCCCAATGTCATAAGAATAAATCGTTATATAAGTGAATAACTTTCGTATATTTATATGTCTATATTATACTTTTGTCACTATGTATTTCCTTTGCGATTACCGGGAGGCGCACAAATAAGTTCGGCTTATTGCGCTCCTGTCGTCAAATAAACTATTTAAACCAAGTGAATGGCGATATTGTGGTTACTCCGGAAATAGGGAGCTGATCAATTTCTCTTTTCTCCCCCAGTGCGGATGCAATTGACATATTTCCAAGCAAAAAGGAAACACGTTTTTTTTCTTTTCTTGTTCTTGATTACTATTGCGATTTGTTTTCTCCATTATATATCTCTGACAAAGTTCATCCATGTGTGGAGAAAGATGGAAAACTGGGCTCCAAGATTCTGACAATGTTAGTATGGAGATGTATAAATTCCAATTAAACAAGTGTGAACTATAATAAAGGTGATGGTACGATAAGGCGGGATTTTGGCCAATACGTGGTCCGGTTGAATTCGAAAAAATAAAATTTCCTAAAAACACTTAGGTCTTAGTGTAACGGCAAGAGAAAATATAAGTACACAATATGTGAAAGTTTTAGTGCGATTGCGTTATGATTATAGTTATCACATGAAACGGAAATCCACAGCTTATGCTATTTCGTGAAAAAGGGTCCAAATCGAGTCCTTCAGACACGCGTTTAGACGCGAACGTGGACTAGAACGCCATTTAACCCGGTGTTGTGTGGTAACATTATATTCCCACTGCTGGGAGATCTTTTTGGTCCAAAGGGTCCTTCATACTGAAAACTGAAAAGTTATGATTCATAACGTTTGAAGTTTTCGTAAGCAGATTAAAGTGACAAAATCGCCTGTTACAGTTGTTCGTATGTCGTGTTGTAGTGGATACGCACGTTTGATCACAAGCGTCGCGAAATTTTGTTTTACCGGGTTCGAATCCCAAGAGGTCAACATGTGTGACGTCGACAATTTATTTCAATCTTTCTCAAAATTGCATTCAGTATCTGAAATAAGATTTAAGGCTATCAGTATGAACCAATTAAAAGTAAAATAAATATTGTTTACTGATGACACTATACCGTGTGGACATTACGGGCCAATCAAACGTTGAAATCGACCGTTCAGTCGCTACCTGTAACAACGGCAATATATTCGCCTAAATTGTGTATTTATTCTCCAATATGTGCATGTGAAATCGACTGCAACGTGGTGAAATAATAACGTCTTGGTACCGAAAATATGCGAAGTTATCATGGTTCACCGTAACATTCAGTCCGTTGATTGACAGCTGCCGCCGACGACAGATTGTACATTGCATTGTGATTGACATATGGAGAGAAGAAATGTACATTCCTATATGCGTCGGCTGGCTGTGGGCAAACCCCCGCCTAACAATACAATCTCCTTTATAATTTCAGTTCAGGAAATGAGCTGCGGCAAATATACTTTATATTTATAAAACCAAGACAGGTGTTAAAAATTCGATGAATGCATATTAATAATTTCAAAACATGACTAATTTCCTTCCCGCAGCTAAAGACATCTCAATTCTGGCGCATGATTGGTGGGGGGCTATGCATTCAACAACTATTTATCTAGTCCTGTTGTGAGAAGCATGGCTTTCGAACCTCGCATTTCATGATCGTGGTCCTTGTCACATACAAATAATGCTCCGTATAATTCTGTATTGTGCAATAAATTCCTGTTCTCAGTGTGATTCACATGACACCAAACTGTAAAATTGGATTCATGAAAAAAAATCACTTTCATTCTGAAATACTTCAGATGAGAGATAATCGGTACTCGATCATTGGATATGTAACTTATAACACAATCACGAGGACAAAACGTTAGAACTCTTGGGGGTAATTTTCTCTTCAAGTAATTTTGAATTTAATAGCGAAAAATGTATTTCAGATTTCATATCGATCATGTGATATGGTGAAATATAAGTGAATCGTTTATTGAGCTTTATTGATCTATCAAAATACGATAATAAAATCAACGCTATATTGATATGTGCATCTGTTCAAGGGGCTTTCCGTGATGGATCATTTTTAACACCAAATAATAAATATAACGAACAGCATTTAGAACACCGCAAGATGTGTAATAAATTAAATTGAAACAATATTATGTCGAGTTTCAAATGTTGACAGTGTCAGTTACGGCCTGCCAGGAAAATCCCGGGTGGTAATTTGGTGTGCATAAAAAGCCATCTGGACCTGGAGACTGTCACTATTTTTCCATACGAAAAAAATTAGTAGCGGTGAAGAAATCTGATGCAATGAAGCACACACCTTACAATTCTATATACCCGGGAACAGCAACGACTCTGAGCTCGCCCCCTTTCTGGGCCTCATGTGCAGACGATCCTCGCGCGTCACACACTGTCAATACAGAGCAGGTCGGACAGTACAAATAGGGAACAGCTAGGGATTTAGCATATACGGTTAATATTCGGGATCAACATTCGCCGACTTTACGTAATATAATAATGTGTGGTTTGATATCACAACAAAGTCCTTATTTGTCTATCAAATTAAATCAAATTACGAACGTTTTAAGGAGCTTAATTCATCAACTTGTTCACCCGATTATTGTATCATTCTTTACGATATTTGGTCACATCGGACTTTCAATGAGGCCAAATCAGTATGGTGATATTTCTCTGTCGAAGTTTAATATTATATAGTTCATCTCGTTTTCTTCCAAAAAAATAATAGACGCGCGTTTATTATTAGTTCCTCTATGTCGCTCGTTCTATAATTCCCGGTAAATAATTCCCCAGAATATGCACGAAAGATCCACTTTTATTTTTTTAAATACATTTATTGAATTTGCTGTAGATAAACGTCAAATCTTTGCCGTAGTTGCTTTGAAAGAACGAAAGTATTTCTTCAGAGGAAGTGGGTTACATACCTGCGAAAGCTAGTGCAAGTCTCAAAGGTGCTGCCTTTTCGAGTGATCTGTTTTTGTTTGTTTTTTTTCGTTCTAGTATAAGTCGACACGATAGCCGTAATGTGAGCTCTTCAGCGAATTCTGACCGCTATCATACACACTAATTTGAACGTTCAAAAAAGAACGTTCTTTTCTGACGTTCATTTTTTCTGACGGGGTGGTGTTCATTTTCTGACTGTCGAACGTTCGTTTGCTCGAAGAAAAAGAACGAGCACCTGTTCATTTTCTGACGCATTCTTTTAGTTTGAACGTCAAAACTTTTGACACGCTCCCTAATTGTTCTAAATCATAGGTTTACGAGTTCAATGTAGTAGACTGGACTGTTGGAGCGTAACCCTTCGAAGATGTTATAATATAATTAATCTGTGTAGCTTTATTCTGTTAGTGTATATCGTGGAATGCAATTGTGAATGGAAGAATTGATAACACGGAGGCATCTTATATTTAATCTAAATGGTTTCTATGTGTGAATCATTTCGTAGAACGTAAGTAAGCTAAACGGTACCATAAAACTGAGTGTCAGAACGATATTATTTAATATGGTAGCATGTAGTCTGAAGATCTTGCAAAACATTTCAATTCTACATTTTCGAGTATATAAATGTAGTATGTAAAAAACTCAAGTTCACGTGTTTGCTGTTACAGATTATTGCGGCGGGTGAAGCATTTAAAGCAGGTTTCTAGTCGGAAAGGTTGCTCTTCATCATGTTATCATACATCATTCATGTTCCAAGTGAGGAAATTAATGATATTTCCGACCGATAACATGGTTATAAAACGTCTGGATGTAATAAATATTGCCGCCGTTGGCCCTAACTCACACTCTCGAACTTGTAAATACACGAACTATATTGATCGATCGCGTGGGTTCACCTTATACGTGTGTGTTCGATCAAACAGGGTCGTAATTGTTTCGCTACTTTACTGGTCTCTTTGGCTTCTCCGTTGTAATATATGCTTTATTGGATGACATAGCGTCGTTAGCGCATGTAAGCAACATATCATTGCGTAGTCAATGATGGTCAAGTAATCACTCAATGGCAAGACAAGATTACCTTGGCAGGCACTGAAGCCAAGTGTGTACGCCGATATCACACCCTGTATACCAAAGGACTGCTCCAACTTGCGCCGGAGGGTGAATTTCCGCCGGAGGGAAGGGAGTGAAAAATGGTAGGACAACTTGTTGTTTTTCACGTTGATATGTCAGAACCATACCCTTTCAACAATATCACATTGTCTCAGTCGTTAGATGGTACGTTTATTTAACTAGCTGACGTGTTTTTGAGAACGGGATAATTCTAAATAGACAATTACATCCATTAGAAGCCGAATTTAGAAACCTTTCTTAGAAAAACTACATCAAATATGCATTTTATCCAATTAATCAAGAATATACCTACGATCGTTATGTAAAACGAGATTGCCTTTTAATGGCAAGATGATATTTATATGTGAAAAGGAAGAATTTCGATGCTTTTAAGACGCATGAATATGACCTGTGTGGAAGTGCTGATACAACATACGGCGGAGTGAGATCCTCCGGCGGTATTTGTACCATATACGAACATGCATGAGCTGGAAAAACTAACATTAACCGAAGTAGATTGGACTATTTGAAACTACAAGCTATCAGCCTGCTGCTAAGGAACTATTCTTCATATATCTATAACTTATTTGTCGGATGATACACACATAGATGATTTTTAAGCATCTATTCACTGTTCTGTTGGAATATAGCTCTTAATGTCAGATAAAATGAATTGTAATTAAAAAATAATACAAGGACGAGTTGAAAATTTCACACGAATTGCTAACACATCCCATTGTTCGAGTAGTAAATACGTGAAAACTACCAAAAAATGAAAAATCTCATCTTACTTAGCTTCTCAAATTTGCAATTTCCCTCCGGCGGAAGTTGGAGCAGCCGTTTGGTATGCAGGGTGTGGATATATATTGACCATAATATTATGCACCACTAAAGCAGTATGGCATAAAGTAAGACTGAATTTATGAAATGATAAACTCCTACGAGTGAATATATCACAATCTCCACCAAACAGAAACTAATGATAGCTTGATCAGTGTAATGACCTGTGTTGATTCACTCATCCTAACCTATACTAGGTTAAGCAACATTCATGTAATCAAGTACACGTGGGACATCATAAAATTTACATAAACATGGGATTGTAAGCTAGATATAAGTGGCGTGTATCAACTTTTGTCTTTGCATCTCATACTTTCCCCCAAATAATGTATATATTTTCTGACAAATCAAGAAATTAAGGATGACCGAGACCTATTAGCTAAAGCAATCTGTATGTGTAATCGGTTCAATATCTGCTTGTTCATTGTAAGATAATGAAGAATTGAGACAGTTTTTCTCATGTAATGCTGAACATAGTAATATATATTTTAAGCTTGAGAATTGACAGCACACTAAATAGCCATGTTGAGGGCTGGTGAACACCATCAAGTGGTTTTGAAAAATGTTGTTCACATCCAAAAACAAACAAATACTGTGTTAAAGTCTGTTCAGCACCAAGTAATGGTTGAGGCCATCACTGGTGAAGGATGTGATAGCTCTACAATTCGACAGATATGAGAGAGAGAGAGAATTAAGGTTTAGGTTCGTCAATATTTCATCTATATAGCGACGATCAAGCAAAAGTTAATAACTTAGTAATCCAACACATTAAATCATACATTAAAACTTATGCAACAAACTGATTTCTCTCAAATAACCTAAGACACAGTCCTCCCTCACCTGACCAAAAATATCTTCTAAAGTAGTTGCTCGATAAAAAGGAGGGAGGGAATTTGGCTTAATGTCACACTCAAGTTTGTTTCGATAAAAAGAATCTCTTACAATCATGAATCAACAGCCGATAAGAATATGTTTCACTGTGAGATCTTCGTGGCATGGAATACACCTTGGGACTGGCTCTTTTTTTAGTAAATGTTCGTGAGTTAATCGTGTATGGCCGATTCTACATCGCCTGATCATGGCTTGATCGAAACCTTTCTGGCTGTTCAGATGAGTATAGCCTACATTTTTTTTTGAACTCATGAAGTTTGTTATTATCACAGCATCTCATAAAGACTGAAACAGCTTTCTCACATAATACAGATAGAATGTCTGAAATCGCTATATGGGATACCAACAGGATCCACCTCATTATCTAGAGCTGCCTTAGCCATTCTATCAGCCTCAGTATTACCTTTGATGTCCACGTGACTAGGCCTCCAACAAAACACAATATCAATCTGTTGATCAAATCTAGTCATATACATGTAATTGTAGAATATTCAAAATGGTGGGATGAGTTTTAAAGTTCCACTTTTAATCGCTTGAAGACATGACAGTGAATGTGAGAATATGACATACTGTTTCCTTTTAGTGGAAACAATACCTTCCAAAGCCTACAGTGAATATCGAACTTTTACCTGGTAGTCGACATGTTTTAGTTTTGGAACTAAAGATAGTAGCACATGCTACTCTCTCACCATCTTTAGAACCATCTATACAAATAGCCTGATGTGATCTGTATGTTTTCTAAGCAACTGCTAATACTGGCTTAACAGCAAGTAATGACCAACACTCAGAAACGCTGTCGGGGACATATGGTTTAGGCTCTCACTAGACGCCATGCATTGTGTGGCTGCGTGTGGGTTCACCTTATACGTGTTTGTTCCCCTAAACAGGGTGGTAATTATTTCCCTACTTTACCAGTCTCTTCGACTTCTCCGTTGTAATATAGGTTCTATTGGATAACATATCGTCGTTATCGTATAAACGAAACATATTATTGCGTAGCCGACGTTGGACAAGTTACCATTCAAAGGCAAAACGAGATTACCTTGGAGGACACAGATGTCATGTAGTACAGAAAGTCGATGTACGACCAGAATATTATACATCGCTTCGACTAGAGGGCATATAATACTAAGGTACATATCAACGATATTCGTCGCCGGTGCTGATGTCCTCATCCAGTGAGTTTAGAAAACAGAGCTTCAGGCCCGGAAATTTACGAGGTGAAGGCCTGAGAGATCATAGGTTTATCCACCTAAGGATTAAGTGCATTTCCTGTCAATCAAAGAGGACATTCAACGCCGACACACACGAGAGATCAGATGTCTGTTAATCCAATCAAGCAAGACCGTTGAGTCTAGACTCGTGTCCACTATTCATCGATTATCCCGTTATACATGTAGTCATTTTCATCCTGCTATCCATAACCGAGGCATATTTCTGTATTAACGAATACGATCCTTATGCATAATCAGCTCAATATCTGAATGTTCGTTAATATATGTTTCTCGAGAATTGAGAAGTTTTTGGCGACATGTCTATCAGTTTATTGTGAAAGTAGTAAATATATCGTACTATAAGTTATATGCGTAATATATGTCAGATCCGTCATTCAATTTCAGTGGTTTTGGTCTTTGATATACATGTATGTTGGCATTTGTGGAAAGTTGATGCTGGGTCGACATCGGGCCTTAGAGATTAGTCTTTTGTGTTAAACGCCGTCATTTTTATCTGACGATGATACAGCTCACCAATCTCCAGTGTACGAGTTGTCACAGCGAAACAGCTCACCAATTACCACTATACGAGTTGTCAGAGCATTTTCATCATAGCTCTCTAGATTTGTATCTAATACCGCTTATGCCGGTGCTAGGGGCCGTGTGGTCATATCATTCAAGTTGCCACATGAACAGGTACAATAAAAGCGTACCGGAGATACAACACATATCACGAATCGTTAGCTTCTTGATATGTGCTTTAGAATAGGTTAACCGGACGACTATACTGTGGAGCCATATGGCTCTGTCAGTATGTCCGCACCTCTTCCCACTTCCCTTATATGTGTTGTAATTCAAAAACAATTTCCTCGTCAACAATCGAAAGATCTTTTTCGTAAGAGAGTAATCAGGAATTCTCGATATACATGAAATGATTTTTTGCAAAGTAGAAACGGGCAACAGTTTTTAATGATGAGAGCAAGATACCATGATGTTCTTTACATATAATCCTTTTCACTCCCAGTATTCTTATCCGAATGCATTTCTCGAAAGAGAGACAGAGAATTAAGGTTTAATCTCGCGTTCAGCAATATTTCAGCTATATAGCGACGATCAAACAATTCTATGTATTCAAGTTAATAACTCAGTAAACTAATGCATTAAAAATATGCAAATAATTTAAAGTACAATCTTCTTCTACCCGACTAAAAAGATCTTCCAACGTAGCTGCTAGTAAAAGTTATCTCTTACAATCTTAAAATCTATACGGTCATGTCGGTACGAAGCGTACGCGAGGATCGTATTTTACCATCATCGTTTGCAGTTTATCATTCATTCGCTAGGAATTTGAGAAAATTTTAATGTAGGCGTTTGGTAGTATAACCTTGTTTGGCAATTTTCTGGAACAATATCCTGTGACGTTGATTACAATCGTCACTTTGCACAGGATCTAGCAGATGCTACCAGGCAAAACATGTATACAGATTCACCGTGTACATGTCCTTCTGGAATCTTGCTATCCAGAAATGGATTTTTAAGGTTGACTTTCGATAGTTATACTAAATTACTATCCTGTGGATATGGTTCCACGCATTGTAATATATGAAAGTCATGCTTATCTCAATATAATTCACCAAATGCTTTTCTCACTATAATTCGCGCCCCACTATAATTCATCAAACCGTCTCTGCCTATTTGCTCGTTCCCAATGTGCATGATTTTATCCAATGCTGCTATGGAACTTGGTCGCCATACAGAAAAATAAATGATATTTTGACTAGCGTCATGACGGGCATTAATTTTTTTCAGCCTAGACTATACTATGTTTAACAACCGTCATGCCATCAAGTGCATGTGACTCATTCACAAAATTACATCTCCATACTGTTCAAATGAACAAGCAAAATCAAAGCGTGACTGAGATATATCATACCGCCCCGTCATCAGTTTCTGAGCGGCATGTGTTTCAAAATATCGAGAAACGTGTATCAGAGGAAACATTCAGACAGGCAGACAGACGTACTCGACTCATAAACTAATAACACTTCCCATACAGTATATGTCGTCCACACGGGTGCAATATGCCTATAACATTGAATTGCCCATAGTAATCACGATATTTATATTTTATTAAAGCAAGCATGGTTTCCAGACATCAGTAGGACTAATAACAGAATTTATGTTAATGGGGATGGATTAAGTTTGTATATGAATTATTATCGATAAGTTCTATGAACCGATAGGCATTTCCGCTGGGATGGATATGGCTTCAGTAGTTCAGTCTCGCCGTTTCTTCTGAATACAGTGATGGTTGACGCACCGGAAATAAAAATGCAAGAAAATCATACGCTGTTATGTCCTAGTTAATAATAGGAATTGGGCGCTATTAAAATTCATACTCTCTTGTTTTATATAATGTTACAAGAGACAAGCCGAATCAACCCCAAATGGATTTTCCTTCTATAAATACAAATAAATACTATAATATGTGTTACACCAACGCTCCCATTGCAATCCTAGCGTGGTGCTTGTAATAGTTACGTGATAGCAACAGGCAGAGAAGGCGTAGCGGCAAAGACTGCAATATCGCGCCAATACTAATTAGTATACCAAGAGTCTATCATGTAACTGTGCTACACAAGCATCATTCGAGATTGAGAGTGGGGCCTCGTCTCTGTTTGACCTGATCTGAGGAAAGGAGGGTGACTTGTATAGCGTATAAATACGGCCCATATTTTCTGATGGTATTCCATATTCTGCGTTTTAAGTTTGTACAATTAACGTACTAAAAGCTGCCTTCAAGACACGCGTTTTAACGCAGAACTCTTATTCACCACTCGACATGGGATCGGGTTCAGCATATTATGGGATTATAGAGATTCTGACGGAAAAGATAACAGTTTCGTGAGCCATTTTTGATAGAACCCAGGACCAAATATTGTCGAAAGTAGGTATATATTGACTGATCGGTACGCCACTCTTAAAGAAGGCAGATACTTTGAAAAGAAGGAGGACAATCAAACTGTTGAGTACTGTATCTGATATTCCTGCCTAAATGAGTGAGGAAATTTGTTCGAAATTTTACGATAAATTTGACATTGAGAAGCTTGCACATTATTCGTATAATTTTCTTGTGCAAAATTGATTTGACTTCCCTGAAACAGTTGATTTTATTATGGAAGGGGAAAATTGAAATTGTGATGTGAAATGGAAACTGCATGTTGAAGATTGTGAAAATGCGTCCATCTATTTTACTATTCAATCAGGCATATCTGCCCCCCTTATCAAACGCGATTCTCTGCCTGCGCACTTTCAATATTTAGTTCCGAAAAGGGCCATAGTGATCTAATAGCAATTACCTCAATGTTGGTGCCAAATGTAATGTAGCTCATGGTGTTTTACAAACAACTTCAATAACAGTGGTAACATATTAACGGTATCTCCGATAATGAAACACCATCATCTGACATGGATTGTTCCAAAGGCCAATGTAGGACACGGCACGAAAAGTAAAAGACACAAGGCGGAACAAAGAAATAAATCCGATCTTGACTGCATCGGGACTGACTTTTATGAACATTAGAATATTACGAACATGCAGTCTCAGAGTTAAGCTACATCGGCTAATTCTTAGCACAAGCATACATTGGCTATTGTGCCTGAAAACCCTCATCGACTCTCGGATAGTTTCGTGCTCAGAGGTAATTACCAGGGATTAGTTGCTGGCACAAATAACTTACTTGAATGTTAATGTAATTAGGTTCCTTTTTTTCTAAACAGCACACCACAATCTTGAAGAAAAATAGGTTGTCTAAGCTCAGTCGCTGGAGTCTTGTTTGGACAGTTCAACATGTGATGCTATTTTCTTAGACTACTTCTTTGTCTGCTTCGAATTACATATGCAACAAACTCAAAGTAATTGTCTCAAGTAATTTCAATTTTTATTTATCAGTCAATTACTGTCGTTATACATGAATTACTTGATCAGTTCTGTCTCGTCCGTTTATTTTGACTACGGTGATAGGTGACACACCGGAAAAAAGTATGCGCGAAACTCATGAACGCTTATACTCTAGTTAATAACAGGAATTCGGTGATTGAAATCCATACTCTCGTTTCACATAATGTCACAAGAGACCAACATGTGGCTTTTCCTCATAAAAAAAAAATAAATAAATGCTATGATATGTGTTACTCCAACGCTCCCATTGCAACCCTGGAGTGGTACATGCAATGGTTATGTGATGGCAAAGACAGATATTATGCTCGAGGAGGCGTGACCTCCAAGACTGCAATATCGCGCGAATACTATTTGGTATGCATTGTGAAGTCGTTCATGTATCTGTTTCATGCAAGGATCATCCGAGATTGAGTGAGGAGCCCTGCATTTTTTTCCCTTACTACGAATATCATATGGATTAATAATACTGATCAGCGATACGGATTTGATATTTTTGGAACATAATGATATGTCTTGCCGGCATCATTGAAAACTGTTGACCACTTCGCTCTTGCAGGAAACTAGCCAATGGTTATGTATACTATGTTTTGCTTTTTAATTTGATGCTAATGCTGTTACATGGAATATGGAGAAGGTCTTTGGATTATGAACGCGGAGATTCTGTAATGGACGACGGCTGAATAATGACTGACGGACCAGATGCTTGTAATTTTTGACCTGATCTGGGAAAAGAAAGGTGACTTATGTAGCGTATATAGTATAAGCAGTATAAGGAAGCGAGCGAAGGAATTTCGAAGACTCATTGGATATTATAGACGCCTAAGGACGCTTAAATTCGTTATAGAGGGTCTAGCTGCTGTATGTGTGATTTAGCGCTTGTATTGGATAAATGGAGCTGCATACATGACGTTGATCGCATATCTTAGAAATATTAATCTCGGGTATCCAGCTTATCAAATGGAAAGCTCGATCCATCCATCATAAATCTGATACTGTCGTCCGTTATTTTTCAAATCCCTGTGCACGTAATTTCATCATGCTGTTGGCGATTTGTGCAATTACTCACGTGAGGTAATGGCTGTAACTGGGCTGCTCATTACGATCTCTAAACGGCATAACTTATGGTGCTAGTTAATACGTTAGGCTGATAGAATGACTTTCACGCTCTAGATCCTCCTGCCGCACATCCCGAACACAGCTATATATATATATTCAGTTTTATCAGTCAATCGAACCATCGGGTATACAAGCCATACATATTAACTATTATAAGTTACACCATCATTTGACCATATGAACACAGTAATGTTGGATTAACAAACAGACGATCGGTATGTGATTTGTAATTGTGATGATAATAATATAGTGAAGTACAGCCACTGTACCATTTATGAATCGATGTAGTGCGTGTCATACTTGGACCGGCGTTCTGAATACGTACTTGCACTCTATGAATATTTAAACCGTTTTTGTTATGAACCGTTTCTGACATCTGACAGTCACCCAACTCGTCAAGATGATGAGATGACGGAGTTATTTAATTTGTTTTTTTTTATATGTTTTAATTTTGTATCTAACTCGGCTTAAGCCGGCGCTAGGGGCCGTGTGGTCATTCCACTCAAGCTGTCCACTTGAACACCTATCATGAAAGCCTGACTGAGATAACAAACATCACAATCATTTGGATGTCTTTTGGTAGAATGCAGCCAGTATATCGGCATGTAGAATGCAGCCAGTATATCGGCATGTAGAATGCAGCCAGTATATCGGCATATAGAATGCAGTCAGTATATCGGCATGTAGAATGCAGCCAGTATATCGGCATGTAGAATGCAACCAGTATGTCGGCATATAGAATGCAGTCAGTATATCGGTATGTAGAATGCAGCCAGTATATCGGCACGTAGAATGCAGTCAGTATATCGGCATGTAGAATGCAGCCAGTATATCGGCATGTAGGGTCAGTACTCCGGCACTTTCTCCATCAACAGGGCATGCTATGTCGTTCTAGGTCACAAACCACTAAATATTTGCCTTACTTAATATGTAGTAAATTGGTCGAGCACATCTTGAGTAAACTATATTCCCTAATATTCGCATCCACAAATGACCCACCACACCAGGTAGCCTGGCCTTTCCGCTCAAACATATGGAAAAGTCAGCATACATTCCCCATCATTTTTTCGAGATAAGACCGCCAGAAATAGGGTCATCCAGCCCGACACCATTACGGCAAATTTCGGAGGTGCCAATCAAACTGGCCCAGATTTTTTTCCGATTAAAGTTTGAAAAGGTGGTTTTGATATATTTGAGAGTCAAATATAGAAACATTTTAAAATACGTCACAGACCATTTCGGACTCAGTCAGGTATATTGGCCAATCATTGTTCGCCGGAAGTCAAGTCCTGATAATAATTTACACCCAAAATCTTCATTGGAGGTTTGTGACCTCTAACTGGGGGTAAACGACCGATGGAGGGCACTTTCACACTTTTAGATTCAAGAGCAAATACAGGCATGTTTCTATTATTCACGCACAAGTTTTCAATTGAACCGAACCTCTTCTCGTGCATTTCATATATTACATGTATACATTTATTGAACTATTTGCTATAGATTGGCTACATTTCATGGGGATCGGAAAACATTATAACGTATTTATTGGAATGTTTGAGACAACTACACAGCTGCAGGAAAGCTTCGATTTTGGAAAACTGCCTGGTGATAATTTGCTGACATCCAATAGATTCATCTTACGAACGGGATTGCTCGACTCGGTTGTGTTTTATTACTAACATATTAACTCTGACAAGCTATATTAAATCTTCCCACCGCCTCCGTTTCTGTATGCAGTACGCATTTTTATGTTTTGTACACTCAAAGACGAAACAGCACAATCATTCCAGTATTCATTTCCAGACCATGTAACATACGGTTATTGATTCGTGTAATAGGGTTATCCAGTGTCTGCCCGTAATAAATATTCTAGTATTAGCCCCCGAGCCGTGCTTTATCGAGTGGTAACAACGTTTATCAACGACCCATTACGTTCCCATCAGCCTAGAATGTGCAGAAACCATTATTCCATATGCTCCTGTGTTGAAAGTATCCACCGATATATATTGCGCGATTGCCTTATCCGAAAAGAATTCTGTAAATAATTGTCGTACTCTAATTTTTGAGCTAGCAAAATCTGCGCCTGTACATAATCAGTACTGTACTGCACTGTACTTAATCCAATTGGTTAAGAATATATGCAAGAAAAAATCTCTATCGGGACTGGAATGCCTGCTTGAGCGCAACAATGTTAAAAGCGTTCTGATTTGAGAACTTATAGCATCAAGATAGTTTTGCGTGTATTTGCTTTAGAATATGATCATGGTGAAATTCAACATGGCTGTCATGGTGAACGAAGAATAACGCAATCAAAGTACAAGGTTGAAAGGTGAAGAATAATTAAACGTGCATGTGTCACCAGGTTCTGGTGACAAAAGACTGTTCCTGATTAAAGACACATTGTTGCAAATGAAAGGACATTTACAACTGCTTCATGGGATACTATGATAAAACTGCTTTGAAAGAGGCTGTCTTCATCAATTGCTAACCAGGACTTCAGCTTTATAAATTTAGGTGGAATTATGGCGCATCCATTTCGACCATGTTCGATACTACAGAAGTTCCGTCATAGTGACCAGTCATTATTCTCAACCTGAATAATGTTTGAATTCCCAAGTAGTCTGTTTCGTATGACGCCGTTATGGTTTTCAATGTCCAAGCGAGCAGTTTCTGTCGTTACGGAGGCCGTGTTGGGTGCTGCTCGAAGTCTGTGGCGAATCCTTACTTTTGTAATTAGGCTCGCCATCAATCCCATAACATCGGACAGCCTTGGCATGGGCCGTATATTTACATATAAACATATTTACATTATAACTTTTGCTGAATGCGACGTTGAACCTTAATTCTCTCTCTCTCTCTCTCTACATTATAAATTGGCTATAGTAACGATCTCTATGGATGCCATCTTGGAGACTATAAGCGGCATTTGGCGACTCTCGGAGTGTGCTATTCTGCAGCGGCAACTGAGACAGCCTATAAGCTTTGTTCTTTGAATAAATCGGATGCAGGGCTTCATTTTATCTGTATGACGTCATCTTGGCTGATAGAGGATCATGTACCGATTGTACAATAGTCCTTTACGAACGCCATACAGTTAAAATATCCATATATTTTCACGCCTAGGACAATAACAAAATCATTCCGTTCCCGATTGACGCCATCTCCCTTATTTAGGAATACATCATACGTGTATAATTTATTAAAGACTAGCAGTGATTTCTCCAATTGATTGGTCCATTGAACGTCACAGGATATCGCATAAAAAGTTACATACGGCCTCTTGCCCCGGGTTAAGCAGAATTAAACACACGTTACGAAACGTAACGCAAATGTTATATATGTTAACGTAACGTAAATCTTATATTCACTGACGTCACTTCGAACACCTGCTGTGCGGCTTCCATAAATATGTTATTCCATATTTCGACCTCGGTGAATATTGGTTTTATCTTGTCTTTGGAATCACATAATATTCATTAAAGAAATACTTTATTTATTTTAGACCGGTTCCTATGACAAAGGTTATAGTCTTAATAAACTTTAGTAAATATATTTCTGTCGTTGAGGGTGGTAAATTATTATTTTAATAACAATTTGTGTGGCCCTGTTTCCGCTTCCAGGTTGATGTGGGCCCCACCATGATGCCTGTGGGGAACCGGGACTGATGATATAAATTTTCAGAGCAGTGATCCTCGGACGTCACAACGCACAACATTCTGGATCCGTGCTATTAGTCTGTAGAAAACAGTGACGTGGCAAATCCTCAGAGGTTATTTTTAATAGGTAATTGGTTTATGTTATCTCAGCTACTTGAAGATTTGTTTTTAGCTAAAAGTTGTGCAGAAATTCGAGTGGTAAACAAAAAGTGTCAAGTAATTATGTTGATTGAAGTTGTTAATGAGTTCGTAGACATTTTCTAGATTACACTTCAACTAGTAACGTCAACCAGATTGAAGATGGACTCTCGCGCGAGTAATCGACACGGCGAACCTTAAATTTCCATGACATGTGCCGATGTTTGCACTCAACTAAAATCGTCACTCTGGAGCATGGCGGCGCCATTCAAAACATAAGAAGCTAAGTAACTACTTGGACTGTGATATGGCGTCATCTGTATGCATTTAACCCAGTGTCAGTCAAAAACTGAGTTACCTGACAATGTGGTATGGTTGTAACACACCAGCTATGATGGCGAGTATAAATTTAAAACAGCGATTGGGAAATGTCAAAATATAGAGTCGAACCTAACACTGAGATAAAGAATCACTAGCCTTGTGAGCATTGCTGGAGTATATCTATACGCTGAGGGGAATGAATTTATCTATACGTCGAATGGAAAGACTTTTTAGAGATTCCGGCCCCTCCTGTGGTCTTTTCGATGTCGTGTCCGGATATAGTCTCTCTATTTGGCCTAATCTGGGAAGCCTGTCAGCGGCATATTAATCACTGGCTCACGAGATTTCGATATTTTCTTTGGGCCTGGGTCGACAATATTGACACCTTTGCTGGACACAATATGCCAATGATTAATATCCTACAAAAGCGAGACGGTATTAATCAAGCTGTTTTTTCTGATGAACCTATTTACTGGTCTCTACTTTTGTATGGTCACCCGACGAGACGCGTGTGCCAGTTGGCAGGCTGCTGTTTCATATATTGGCGTTTCTAATTAGACCACACTAACGATTTTGAGTTCCTGACAAATACTTCTGAATCTGCTATGAAAAACGGCTCCAAGAAGCTCAACCAAACCTACACAAATTGTCATGTTAGCCAGGCTCTGATAGTATGCGCAAAAAGAGCAATGATTCTGCCTCGCACTTGGTTTACATGCACTATACACATTCATATAAGTTAATTCACCAACTGGCTTCACCCTCTGGCATTTATATACTCTGAGAAGAGTAACAACTGTTCTGTTCTTCCTATGTAAAGTTGCCAAAAATGTGCGGACGAAACCCATGAGAACTACACAGGTAGTGTGATTCTCTCATCATCAGTAGCTAACTCTGCATAAATTTTCTTTTTTGCATCGTGTGGAACTGAACTCTAAAAATGATCACCATTAATACCCCGTGATATCGATAATATATCACGCTTGAAATAAGTTTGTAATTCTCTCTATATAAAACCCCAGAAAAGCTGTTTCAATTACATAGGGAGACGTCATAATGTATTCGTGTTCACTAGCACAAAGGTCAACAATATCGTGTACGGTCATAGAAGTGTTTTCGGTTTATCATTCGGCAATTTCACTGTGGATAGGATATAAGCGATACTCCCACGGACCACCAGTTATTACTTTATACGGCATCTATGATCTTTGTGCCAGTGAGAATGAATACGTCATGACGTGTCCCTATGTAATTGAGACACGGTACATGTAACAACTGTACTCGAGTTTCATATGGAGAGAATTACAAAGTTATTTCAAGCGTGGTATATCATCGAATAATAACAAACTTCATGAGTTAAAAAAAACTGTAGGCTATACTCATCTGAACAGCCGAAAACGTTTCGATCAAACCATGATCAGGCGATGTAGAATCGGCCATACACGAATAACTCACGAACATTTACTAAAAAAAAAGAGCCAGTCCCAAGGTGTGTTCCATGCCATGATGATCTCACGGTGACACATATTCTTATCTAATGCATAGATTTTAAGATTGTAAGAGATGCTTTTTATCGAGCGACTACTTTGGAAGATCTTTTTAGTAGGGTGAGGCAGGATTGCATCTTGGGTTATTTGAGAGAAATCGGGCTGTTACATAAGTTTTAATGTGTGTATGTTTTAATGCGTTGGATTACTAAGTTAGCAACTTGAGTACTTAGAATTTTGTTTGATCGTCGCTATATAGCTGAAATATTGCTGAACGCGACATTAAACCCCTCTCTCTCTCTATATTATCGATATCACAGAGTAATGATTGTCATTTTGTAGAGTTCAGTTTGTTCTATACGCTGCAACCAAAGAAAATTTATGCAAAGTTATTTATTGATTTTTGGCAAGCTCTAAAGTAGACGACTAATTAAAATGGACAGACTACAGTTGGAATGACACCCTATTGCCAGGTATAGGGGTGCTAAAATAATTTCCCGTACATGAGAAATCTCTTCAACATATTAAACGTTTTATAGTAGTAAAATATAAATAGCTTGTTTGGTGATACGTCTAGAAAACAGCTCCCTGGAATATGATTACTCATCCAACTTCACCGTGATATATACTAAAATAAGTATTTCTTAAACAAGTAGATAATGCTTTCTTTCAAAAATGAGAATTTCAGTAATAACTCTTAAGGGAGTAGAGGACGTTCATTTCCCTGCTCTTATGGGGCTACAACATGGTGATTTGTCGGATTTTTCAAAACAAGCTGAATTTCCTAACAAAAGTACGCAGACATCTCAAAATGGAATAAAAATCAACAAAAGACACAACACAACCATTTATGCGTTCTACTGGTGGGTCGATAGTGTGATGGGACGGACCAAAAAATTGGCATTTTAAATTCAACGGTTGGAGGGTGCAAAGTGCTCCATAGGTTAAAAATTATTCCTCCGGAATACCCCCAAATTCACTCCTATTCACTTTCAACAAAAAGAAAACTTCTGTATGGCTAAAAATTGGAACTTCAATAATATTCTCCACACCCACCCCGATTCCCCACCCCCACCCCCTCCTGGAAATAGGACTGAAAAGGCTCAGTTTATCTGTTATACTGCTAATATTTTCTAAGAAAGTATGGTGTCCCCCTGTTTTTATTACATATTTAACAAGCACTATATGTGTTTAGTATTATATAGCAAAATGGGAAAAATTTGACCTTGGGAAGTTTGATTTATTGAGCATCAAAGAAGAAAAAATCCAAATTTCCCTATGTATTCAGTGTTATGGCTTTTAAGTGGTATACATGCTTTTGGCTACCATATTTTTTTAACGAGTATGGTGATCCCCTATTTTTTTTCCATGGATCATATTCTCATAACCTGATGAAAAAATCCTGAAATTTAAAAAAAAATTCAACCTCTAGAAATGAACGTCCTCTACTCCCTTAAAGGATTTTTATCAATATTTTTTTTCTCTGGAATATGTGTCAGAAGAGTTAGTACTTAACTAAGAAATTAAAAAAAAATTCCATGTCCCCTGTGGGCGTATTTAAGCCTTTTTGATTAAAAACCTGTAGCTCAATTTCCTGCAGTTAACCCGTTAATTAGCTTAGGCGGCACGTGACCGCATGACGTCAGACAAGTGATCGTCTCCTGCAGGCAGCTGTCTGAGCTATATATTAAGCTGTGGATTTGCGATTACTCCATCACGTATATCGCTGTATAATTAATGGGAAAACGATTCGAAACCATGGAGGAATATGCTAGTGATGATGATCTATATACAGAGGACATAAATGGACATCTTGACGTTCTGCCGTATCAATTTGAACCTGTACCAAACGACCGAAATGAGGTGGGACAGAGGGACAGCAAATCTGAAACAGACGAACCGTCACATTTATTACATGTATCTATGCCGGACGTTATATATATGCATAGGATGAATAAATATTTAGACAATGATCGAAATAATTGCGTAACGGTAATTTGGCGGGTTTTTGTGGGTACATCGCCTATAAAGGAATTGTATCCACATTTTCGCGAGACGTAATATCAGCTATTTTTTTCAAAACTGTGGATACACCTTCCATATAAGTGATGTAAACACCTCTATAGAACTAAATACTCGATTCTAACTTTTAAAACCTGAATTTGAAAAATGTTTAGGTTGAATATTTTGACTGGGTGAAGTGCCGTCACAACATTTTTTGTTCAAATTCTCGCCCGACTTTCCAGGGCTAAATCGAAATCGGAAATACTTGCATGTGTGGCATGAATTCTTTTGAACTCGGTTAATTATAATTTAGATATTTTAAGAGTACATAGTTGTTTTTCTCATCGTATTGATGGGAAAGAGATACTTCATGCCCCAAGAAACTTCAAACGATCGGATGTCCAAATTTTACATCAACTGCAGGTGATGAGTAAGGAAAAGTTTGATTGGCTGAAATCTACGTATTAGCCCCGCCCAGCTATTATTCAACCAATCAGCAAATTGGACTCTACAAGTCTCCAACATGGCTGACAAAAGCATCTCTTTCCCATCCATCTCAACTTCCACTCATAAACTCAGTCGAACAATACGATTATTTGAATGATAAGTTTCTAGTAGTTCAGTCTAACAGATCGTAAGTACCTTCTGTTGTTTTACTGTCAATAGATCGACGCCGAAAACTCGTTGGAGTTAGTTTTTTTAGCTTCGTCTTGAGAAATCCGAAGTCACGAGAACTTTTCATAATCGTACGGCTTTTATATCGATGAATTATAAAGTATAACGGTCATTACAATGTTAATAAAATGTGGATACATCACCATTATAGTGTATGTATCCACATTTTTGGAAAACCAAGTTTTTGGTGATTTTCAAAACGTGGATACACATGCTGTGTTTGTATCCACAAAATCGGGCCCACAAAATCACAGTTCAGATAAAGCCGATAATTGGATTTGTCACAGCTGATCAACTCTCTCTCAGTATGTAATCCATACTAAATTGCTACCTGTCATTAGCGAGCTATCGCGTCTGTGACGTCACAGATGGGCGGCCTCCCTTTCATTCCACAAATATGCATATCTGACTGGGAGCTAAATGGAGCCGCCAAAAAGGCTTAAATACGCCCACAGGGGACTAGGAAGATATTTATTTAAAAATTCTTAGTTAGGTACTAACTCTTCTGACACATATTCCAGAGAAAAAAAATATTGATAAAAATCCTAACTCTTAAGGCTAAAATAAGACAAGTCGTCCACTGTTGTAGAATTATTGCGTACTTATGTGTGTACATACTGTATCATTGGATTAGTAGGGAAAATAGCTCGTTTTCACGTTTAAAGTTCATTATACTGTTTTCTCAAGATCAAATGTTCTTCAATTTATCATATACATGTACAACATAATTTATGCAATTCTTGTGAAATATGCAATATATATGTTTTTTAAAGGAGGGGTCACCATACTTTTTTTTTTAAATGACAACCGATTATTAGATAAATGGAGCCCTTTCAACCAGATCTAGAAAGGAGTAGGGTTGGGGAATTGGGTGGAAGTAGGAACATATTATTAGGGATCATCCCCAAAGCACTTTAAAAGACAATTGCTACCGCTTGATGGATGACGCACAAAGATAGAATGGCTACTTTTTGACTGATCGATGGCAGTCATATTTTCAACCATGGAATTGAATGCTAGAATGGTCCGAATCAATCGCCGTACGTTCAAGTTTCACATCCATTGATTGAGCCTTTGCAGCTCTTCGAAGATGACAAAATGTTACAAAATCCATGATGGTCGCCATGGTTATAGAGCAATGCGCATCCTCCGTGGATAATACACCACCTTGTGAAATTCTTACTTCACCGGTGTCGTGAGCTGATGGAACAAAATACTGTTTTAACGTGATAAGTTTGGAAACCTCATAATTTGTACGAATAAAATATATTTTCCATCTCATTCGACATCGAAACCTGATCATTAGGCACAATATAGTTCATCCGGAGATAGTAACAGACAAAAGTGGTTAACCCTACAAGACCTAGGGGGCCATTATGACCCCCCTACCAAACTTTCTGTGCTATCTCCGGAACGAGAAAAAATTGAGAGCTGCCGCTCCGTGACTTTATCGTTTATCATATTGGGGTCATTTTGAGCCTAGTAGCATAAACCCCCAGTAGAGGATCATAGGCAAATTAAATATGGCGACCAGGTGGGGTATCAGAAAAGTGATGTTTCCTTCATTTTTCTTCAAATTACTGCTCTTCCACAGGAAAAGTGGGTAACAACTATTTTATTGCAGATTAGACCAATATTTACTAATTTATCATGTAGTTTTTGCGGAGAAAGTACGTAAATAAAAAACAAAATAAAAAAATCTGACCGAAAAATCGACCAAAAAATGACGCATCAAAGCGGCCATCTCTCAGCCCTCTAGCTCAAGGAATAAGAAAAATAAATAGGTATGTTGGGGGGGGGGACGAAATGGCCCCCTCCCCAGGCCTGGAGAGGTCCCAAAAAGCCCAGGCCAAATAGGGTTAATGATTCTAGAAAGCCATGACGAATCGAATAATCGTAAGATGGTATTCTTTTGGGGGAACGAATTTCGCGTGGTTTTTTTTTTATTAATGAGCTACGTTTACAAAAGCTATTACATTTGTGATCACAGAATCAACGACTTTAATTTTGCACAGAAGCTATGTTTCGTACAGAAAAAATACTCAAGTTTAAACGTGAGTCAAAAGTGAAGGAAAACAACGTGAAGGAAAACAAACGGACGTATGGAATTGGGCTCTTGTCTGTGTTTGGCTTTCACGTACATGTATAAACTTTAGCACGCATTTTTTAATCTAAAATATGACACTTCGAACCAAAACGATTTTAATGTTTTCATTGTCAGCATATCTGCCGCAAAATTGTATCGCAATGTCGTTTTTGTTCACGCTATCATATATTAGATATTAAAATGTAAACCTTAAAACTACGAAAAAGCCAAACACAGACAAAATCCAATTTCAAACGTTCGTCGTCGCCGTTTTACGTCAATTATGATTCTGGGCGTTTAGAATGCAAAACTTGGGTATTTCTTTGTACAAAACACATTTTGCTTTTGCAGAATTGGAGAAATTAATTTTCAGCTTCACAAACAACTGAATGATTTTCTCCGAAGGAAACGTAACTACTTCTTTGTACGCATAACTTCGACAATTCGTCTGACCGAGTAACGGAGAAGTATTTCCTCAATATATGTCCATATTGTGCCAGGTTTGTTATTGTTTTCTGTTCTAATACTAATAAGCAGACTAGTATTTGTAAAATATTGGCATTTAAACGTAGGCATACGCAGAGTAAGACAGTTAGCAAAATTAATGGTTTCGCCTCTACTCTCTTTGGTGAACATCGACTAAGTAGAGAAAGTAGGGATCATGAGGTCATTGGGAACAATCGAAAACGCTCGTGTAGTCTAGACCATGCCACCATTATCAATAGATTATTGGGAAATGGATTGCAGATGATGAACGGTATTGTGTAGACCCTTAATTAAAACCTGACAGACCATTATCCGTACTGAGATCAAGTAGAGTTCGTCTGTACATAACATGATTGTTTTTTCTTTGGTTTGTCTGTCACAGTTGTAGTCTATAAATAATAAACATCTAAATACCATTATTGTGCTAAATTAAGAATTAAGACTTCGTCTTTTATTTACAAACGTATGTCAAAAACATGTTTATGTTTTGGTAGAGCAATTGAAGTGCTGGCTCCTGTGCGAGATCGCAATAACATTTAATGAGAGCTAATGATTACGGGAGAGAGAGAGAGAGAGAGAGAGAGAGGGGGAGGGAGAGAGAGAGAATTAAGGTTTAATGTCGAGTTCAGCAATATTTCAGCTATACAGCGACGATCAAACAAAATTCTAAGTACTCAAGTCATTAACTTAGTAATCCAACGCATTAAAACATACACACATTAAAACATATGTAACAAACCGATTTCTCTCAAATAATCCAAGATGCAATCCTCTCACCTGACTAAAAAGATCTTCCAAAGTAACGCTCGATAAAAGCATCTCTTGCAATCTATGCATTCGATAAGAATATGTTTCACCCTGAGATCTTCATGGCATGGAATACACCTTGGGACGTTATATGTACCTCTCCCACATATAACTGTTGGATAGGTGTTTTATATTGCACATGATCATATTGGCTATATGATTGGTTAACCATATCTGGCCTGGGTTATTCAACCCTTCCAAGACCGAGGAGCCATATCTGGCCTGGGTGATTCAACCCTTCCAAGCCCGAGGAGCCATATCTGGCCTGGGTGATTCAACCCTTCCAAGACCGAGGAGCCATATCTGGCCTGGGTGATTCAACCCTTCCAGGCCCGAGGAGCCATATCTGGCCTGAAACTATCCATTTCTGGACAGTAATATTCCAGTGGGACCTGCATATGGCGTATACATATCACGCCTAGTAGCATTTGCTAGATCCTGTGTTAAATGTGACGATTTTAATCAACGTCACAAAACATTGTTGCAGAAACTTATAAAACAGGGCTACACCACCAAGCGCCTCCACTCAGTTTCTCAAATTTGGCGATACATATATCGCATGCTGATAGCAAAATACGAGCGTAGCGTGCAAGATCTATGGCGTTACGTTTCGTAGCTTGTGTCTAATTCCGCTTAACCCGGGGCTAGGGGTCGTATGAACCCATGTACTTCAAGACCTTCATGGTACTCATATGAACAGTCACAATCAAAGCGTGACTGAGATACATCATTCTTTAGATGACGACTTTACAACGAATATTATGGATTAAGAATACTGATCAGCGATACGGATTTGATATTTTTGGAACATCATGATGTCTTGCCGGCATCATTGATAGCTGTTGACTGCTTCTCTCTTGCAGGAAACAAGCCTATGTTTATGTATACTATGATTGTCTTTTTGAATTTGGTGCTAATACTGTTATATGGAATAGGTCCTTGGATTATGGACGCGGATATTCTCTAATGGACGACGGCTGAATTGTGAATGACGGACCAGACGCTTGTAATTCAGCCCTTCCAAGCCCGAGGAGCCATATCTGGCCTGGGGGATTCAACCCTTCCAAGCCTGAGGAGCCAAACTTACTACTTTCTCTCCAGAACGACAAGACGTTGAGAGCTGTCCTTCTATGGCCAGTGTACGAGTTGTCACAGCGACACAGCTCACCAATTACCAATATACGAGTTGTCAGACCATTTCCATCATAGCTCACTAGATTTGTATCTTTACCGCTTATGTCGGTGCTAGGGCCGTGTGGTCATGTAATCCAAGTTGCCGCATGAACAGGTACTATAAAAGCGTAATGAGATACAACACATATCACGAATTGTTAGATTCTTGGTATGTGCTTTAAAATAGGTTAACCAGAAGACTGTATTGTGAAGTCATGTGGCTCTGTCAGTATGTCGGCACCTCTGCCCACTTCCCTTATATGCGTTGTAATTTGTACTTTCTCCTGTTGGGTTCATCTTGAGTATTTTTCCATAACGCCTCAAGTAGAGGATCATGGGTGTATTCAGAATGAACGCCATGTGGGGTACCAGAAACATGGCGGCAAATACTATTTTATTTCACATTAGACAAATATTTATTAAGTTGTCATGCAGTATTTGTGAAGAAAACACAAATAAAAATTCGACTGAAAAATCGACCAAGAAATGCCTTTCTTGAAAATGACGTCGATGTGATGCCACTAGAGCGTCCATCTTGTTTTTAAAATATTTTCTAGTAGACCTTGAATCAAGAGTGTGGTAAGTTTCAGCCACCTCCCCCTAGCGCTAGGGATAACAAAAATACTTGAGGGCAGGGGAGGGGCAAAATGCAGGTCAGGTGGGGTTAGGTATGCTCAATTCGCACCCCCTTCCAATCTCTAATATCTTCTTGCTCCTTGTTCTAGGGGGCTCATGCTAACTTTAGTCAAATAGTTTGAGTCGTATCAATAATACATTCTTCAGCCCTAGTTCTAGGATTATTCAGACCTCTACTGCCCTCAATATTTTTCATTATCCCTTGAGCCAGGAACATGAAACTAACCACAACCTTTTGAAGAAAAAAAAGCAGTATTTCAGTCATGCACTCATGTTCTATTGGGCCTCTTACGAAAAGTAGAGTCTCAGGTCACATTTAAGTCTGTGACGATGATGGCAAAAACAAATCTTGCGACTATACATCGTTAAAATTTGGATCTGTACATATACGTGATGATTTATACGATGTTCAAGTGCATTTTCTTGCCCAAGCGATTTTCCCTGGTGTTCGACGTGCACATTTGTAATATTTGCTCAGGAAGTGTACCGCTCATATAGCTGATTGATCAGGCTGGACGTAGTGTCATACAGTGTGTCTGTTTTAAGAGAAGAGAGGAGGGTTATAGCCAGAGTGTGAGTGTTAGCTGACCGAATGGTGAAATGAAAGATATTAATGATACAAATTCGAGGAGCCTATCATGTTCGTCACAAAGGGGGATTTTCCTCTGCGAAATCCGGGATAGATTGCAACATGGTCATATTAAAACCTTATCTGGTGCTGTTTTGGACGGCTAAGAAGTCCAAATTAGCCCACCATAACAGGGATTATGACCTATCAAAGAGTATAAGTCGCTTATCTAGCCTCTCCTTGGGTTCATTCGGAAACAATCTTCAGTGGTATTTTTAACATCTCTAAAAGATGGGCTGTAGCGGATTGCAACGAACATGTTGCGAAAGTTAAGGAGTTTCCAATTGGTGCCGTGTTCAAATGTTATTACAGTAGCTAGAGGGTGTCAATCAACTGGCTAGCCTCTGAATTGTAATGTGATTGGGCCACTTTTTGCAACAGCGCGATGAAAAAAAGCAATTTGTATTTTTTGTAGTCTGTTTTAATCACAATTACCCATAATCTAGGCCTTACTAATTACATTGAGTCCCGTGGATGGACTTGCGCGTAATGACACCCAGAGTTTACACTTAATCTATCGTGGGAATTTTATTTACATGCACGCCAAGGTCTCGGCCATGCGGAACTTATCTTCCAAGTTCAGGTAAATTCCAAGGGACCACGTTAATCCATCTGGACTAATTCTCGATTAGCGTGTAATACTGAATTGCAAAATTAAATATATTTTATCTGCGACTATCTTTGTACCAATGTCCTGTAATTTCGAAAGGAACCCTCGTGTGATACATTGCAATTATATTACATTTCAGGGGTTTAACGGAGTTACTACGGTGTGTTTTCATCAGGGCCGTGAGAATAATACGTATATTTACCGAGGCAGAGCGATTATCTATGAAAGAAAGGGAAAAACAAAACGGACCAATTTTAATACATAAAAATAGACTGAATAGTGTCCATTATTAAATAACTATCTATGATATGAACCCAATACAAGGAAATCGGCCCGCTTCATATGGCCACCAAATCGGGCCAATATGAGGAAGGTGGGCCAATACGGGAAAGCCGGTCCAATATGGGAAAACAGGGCCAATACGACGGGGCCAATATGACTTTCAACATGGCGACGATCCTCAATTCGTGATCTTCTCCGATTGATATCACTGTATTCTCATACTATGAACGGATATTCGTTAGCTTCTGTGATAATTTTCGATCTTCTGTGATTAATTTTCGATAGATCTATATGTACCGGTACTCAAAACCTTGAAATCAAGGGTGGCGATTCATGCTGAAATAGACTATAGTGACACGAGCGGGACATCGACATGCCAAGCACAAGCAGACAGCAAAACAGTGATCCAACACTGCTGAACAAAGCGATAACTACAGTGATATTTTAAGAAAGAAGATGGTGCCATGGAACCGATAGAAATTAAATGCGAAGGAAACACCTGGATGATGATGTTGAAAACTAGGGTCTTCATAGGTCTTCGATCACCAATTCAGGACTGCGTTTGGATCATTCACCATATTTCAAGGTTGTATTTTGTCTCACCGTTCTCATCACATAAAATTAGTATATCGCTTTCATGATCTATAATGAACAATCGAAATTTCATCCACTTTTATCTTTTTGACTCCTCTAAGAACCCAGCCCAGGTTGAAGATGATCGGCCAATTGACCATCCCGATTAACGCCCGATCCCGATTATTGATTAAATTCTAGTGTAGAGGGAATCCACTTTCCGGCTATGATAGTACTTTGAAGCCACATTAATCTTGGGAAATTAATGAGCCCTCTGTGAAGGAATATATATCCTGATTTGGAGGAGTCGCAGTACTAAAATATTCCTTGATACATGTATGAATCAAAGATTGTAGGTGAGTTATTTAATAAAAATGTCATTAACCAAGTGTTTTCATATTGACCTTGTTATAGGTCCTCGGTCAGCCGTATTGGCCCTCGGCCTGCGGCCTCGGGCCAATGCGGCAGACCTCGGACCTATAACCAGGCCAATATGAAAACACTTGGTTAATAACATAATATTACAGCCTACGTAGTTTGTACTTTTAGTCGCTTGTACAGTACCATTTCTCTTTCGAGATACATGCCAAGTTTGTCTGTAGAGAGCCGCGTGATTAGTGGACACTTGCTCATATTAAATCCTTAATCGCTACCGACTGATAGCGCTTGAGACGAGAAAGATAAAACGCATTCATAAAAGTGCTATGTACAATGTAGACCCAATCTAATTCTAAATTTAAAGGTGGCCTAAATCTATGCCTTATTTTGCAAGTTGTAAAATATTAACATTTGTTTGCTGTAGTACATTTGAACTGGAGTTATGGTTTACTCATATCGCCTGTTTTTCGTAGTCCACTGAAAATCTATGGAAGAATTTGTGAACCATACGAATCAATATTCTCGATCCTGCTCATCAGTTTAGAGAATCATTCGTAACTGGTGTATATGTTGAAGCACGAGATATGGAAATGCGGCATTGAAAGCACGCACGATCACCATCACTACTCTACGTATACATATAGACTGGAAACTGTCTGAAACACTTGCCAAGAAAACTTCAAATTGGACCGATATGGAAGAGGTGGGACAAATTGACGACGTCTGGCGACTAAAAAGCAACCTCGGGAGCTGTGACGACAGATCAGCTCAAACAGATCATCTGATGTCAAAGTAATGAGCTATAAATACTGTCTTATAACCATAGCTCTTAATTTCTTGGTTCTGGTGTGATGTGGGAAACATAGATGTCAGATCGAGAATTAAAATTTCCGCCGTTGCTTCATTTCTCAAGGTCGAAGAAAGGGTAAAACAGCCAATCTAAGTAAATTCAGGCCAATTTGCCAAGTGAAACGTTGAATGTTCTGCGGCGATACACATTCTGGGACCGGTCTTCCGACTGCTGTCGTGTAGGCGTCTGATTGACTTCAACTCCTTTGATGGTAAACAACCGACGGTTACCGTGTGTGGTGTCAATCGTGCTTTCTGCCTCTGACTGTTTTACGAAAGGCTGGAAGTAGTGAGAGAGAGAAAATTAGGGTTCAGTAATATTTCAGTTATATAGCGATGATCAAACAAGGCAGGAAGTATTTGTTGCTGAAGATATATCATGGTCATGTGTTTTTATCTAAAACTATACTCAACAAATTCTCATACACACTCATTAGGTTATGTGCCTAGTTGGCCTACAGGTTGAAAAGAACGTGGGTAAATTCCTTACACGGCATCTAAACAAAGAAATCCCTAAAATATGTACCACTAAAATAGAAGACTAGTATTCTTTATTTAGAGGTAATGAGCTATACAATCTAGCGGCATAATCGTTTGATTAAAATGGAAAAATAATCCCGCAAATAAATGATTTCTTATCAGCGAATCTTTGGAACTCTGTTTACATCCAACCGTAACTAAACAGGGCTGACTACTATATCAAGCATTCCAAAACGAAGCATTCCGGAAGGAAGGTACAAAGGACACGGGATGAATTAAAAATGACGGCTGTGAGGGTGATAAAATCTTATCTTATTCAATGTTTTCATCCGAAAGCTAGCAAAATACTTCAGCGTCCACAATATTATTTTTTTTATCAAACAGATAAGTTTTTAGGTGGAAAGGTCTAGAAACTCACTTGAAAAATATCTTCCGACATAGTCGTAACGTCATTACAGCAACAAAAATAAAATACCTATTGCCGATTCAGATGAAACTTGACGTAAATATATTGCACTGCAAATTTCAATCATCCAGGCCCATCGGCAAAGAAACTGTTCAGGGGGCGTCTCGCCATCCGTGCAAAAAATGAACGAGGAATAAACTACAGGCGATGGAAATTGAAAAGATGAAGCTGTCAACAGTGGTAACTCACGACAACGATAGAAGCCTGTAAGACCGACTATCATTCGACAGATATGTCCAGCTACGTGAATGTTTCGCAATTGCAAGAGGCAAATCTTAAAATATATTGATATAGAGGCAAATCTTAAAATATATTGATACACATGTATATTGATGCCTTGCAAAACTGGTCATTGATGAGGATATTCTGTCTTCCCGTCATAATTTAGAGCGGCTAACCGATGTTTCTCTTTTCAGTGATTCCACTAGGTGTACGTTTTGTTTATTTCTTTAATGTTGAGATTCGGGTACTGAAGGAGAACTGGGCCGAGATCGCGAACTGTGCTGAAAATATGAACATTGAGATGTCGGCATCACTGAAACTGTTTTAGCGCTTTTCTTCCACAGGAAATTACATGTAGAATGTGGTTTTCTGTTTATGTATTACATTTGTATTCATGGTTGCTTGCATTATTGGTGATAATGGTGTCCGGTTAATATTGTCTTTTGACTATGGACGCGAAAATCTTCTGGAGGACGGCTGGCTACTGTGTGTCGGATCTGGTGTTTTATTCAGGGATCTTTTGAATTGACCACGACTTTTCGTCGGACTTTGGCGCTGATATTCCGAACGTGGAAACGTTGAGACATTTTTGGAAAGATATTACCCCACTCTTTCTAATCACTCTGGCGTTGAATGTACATGTATGTGGATATTAAAAAAAATCAAAATGTTGTACGGAAGAACTTGATCTGAAAGGACACAAACCGTACAGACATTTCGGACCCCTTTCTGTTCTATATGCAGACGCTTAAAATAATCGTTATATATACATATCCACCTACATGTACACTGGATTTGAAGGAAAAAACAGATAGCCCTAAATGGCACATTATATTTATACCTATAACTCTATAAAAATAAAGCGGGCCCTTTTTCTCGTCGACTTTACGACAAGAGAGATAATTACAATTTCTACATCGTAAATTATCCCTTTCTGGACAGTAATATGCCAGTGAGACTGCATATGACATACATATCACGCCTAGTAGCATTTGCTACATCCTGTGGATATGTGACGATTTTCATCAGCGTCACAAAACCGATTGCAGAAATTTATAAAACAGGGCTATACTGCCAAGCGCCTCCGCTCAGTTTCACAAATTTGGCGACACATATAGCATGTTGGTAGCAAAATACGAGCGTAGCATGCGAAAACTATGGCGTTACGTTTTGTAGCTTGTCTCTAATTCCGATTAAGCCGGGGCTGGCGGCCATATGTACTAATGTATTTCCAGACCCTCGTCGTGTTCACATGAACAGAGACAATCAAAGCGTGACGGATATACACCACTAGATAAGGAATTTACAACGAAGATCATATGGATTAAGAATACTGATCAGCGATACGGATTTGATATTTTTAGAAAATCGTGATGTCTTTCCAGCATCATTGAAAACTCTTGACCGCTTCTCTCTTGCAGGAAACTAGCCTATGTTTAAATACACTATCATTGTCTTTTTGTTTTATTTGGTGCAAATGTTGTTATATGGAATATGCTTTGACTTATGGACGCGAAAATTCTTTAATGAACGACGGCTGAATATTGAATGACGGACCAAACGCTTGTATTTAGAATATGTTGCATGCGTCCAGAGAGAAACACTCCAACTTCCTGAGATTTGATATTGCAGCACAGTTTTCTTCTAATCCGGAAACTCCTTGTTTTCATGATTAAAACCAAGGAATCTATTGTATTAGCGAGGTTGAGATCTCTAGTCTGACATTAACTATCCTTATTTTACCATCATTAATACCTGGTACTCCCCCAGGGTGTGCTCAGAATCCTACTTTGATGCATACTTTGCTGTGTGATAGTGTGTATCAGATCTGGCGAAGTGTTCAGGCGTAGGCTTTGCTTTTAGACAACAATGGGATTTTACTTGCTGTCGATACATGTATCTTGAGGGCGTTGTGTATATATTTAAGCCGTAGTATGTCGAGGACGTCTTTCCACTTCGATCGATTCTCGCAGAGTTGCACGGTACTTCAGCCTTTGGTGAATCCGATTCTTGCCACTTTACCGACAAGTCAGCGAAGGTGTCAGTCGATCCATTCAACCGAAGTTCAAAGTTGCTGCAGTTGTGGTCATCTGACAAGCTTTCTGGCCAGGTTGACCTGGTCACTCGATGGACTTTTGGATTAAACTTAAACTACCTATATTCGATGACAAGAGAGCCGATGAGAGAACTACCTTGTCCTGATATTTTTCTCTCAGTAGGATTTGAGTGGATTTGAGGAGAAAGTCTAGTCACAATACACCAGGAGATTTGTTTTACCATCCATTACGGCCGTGGGTGACGAGTGTTCTTGGAAACAGCTACCACTTTCTTCGAGGAATCCCGGGTTATTTTTGAAGCACTCTTGTCGATATGCGTGGTCGCCTTATTCTTACTCATGAGCCGCAGATAAGGAGAGTATAAATACCAGGGAAATACTGGATCATCTCTTATTTGATGTTCTCTCGAACATGTTCACATTACCTGTAAAGCTCTAGTGACAACATGTGCCTTCTACACTTATTCGTGGAGTGTCAGTTTCGATCGACAGGCCAGAAATTCATTATTCTATTTCTCCGTGTTAGTTTAGGTAAGTACCTAGAAATGTCATATCGTTATTCTATCTTACTAAGTTACACGTGTAAAGATACTAGGGGATATTCCATGGATCTACATCAAGATTATCGATAGAATGCCATTACGGCGTATGGTATTGTAGTTTCATATATTCCTGGAAATATTTTACTAAAACATCGACTCTTTTTTTATCTTTCTTTTCCGTCTTTTATAAATTCTTAATATCATTTATCGTGTTTATTTGGCGAAATCTCTCACATCACTTGTTAAGTTCGATATATATATCTCTATTAGTATAGAATATGATTCCCTCTTCCATGCGTCTTGCTATAAACGAATGATGGTAATTTGACATTCAAATTGGCAGTAGCGGGGTATATTTGGCTATTCAAAGGAAAATCAAACGGCCTTTGGATTAAGTCGGAGAAACGCTAGAAAGATAAAAGATAGAATTTCAAAGTAGCCTGGGCATAGCCGCGGAGTTATTCAAGGAATTGTAATATGAACAGGCGAAAAGCTTTCCTGAGGCGGAAAAGTAATGATCAAATAGTCAGCGTTGCGTGCATAAACAGGCCGTGTTGAACGTAAAGTGTCAATACGATTGCCTCAGGATGGAACGATACGCACCTAGTAACCAAACGTCTATTCCTCATCCACATACCCACTGTCGCTTTATCCCACACAAGCTTTTGAGTGTAGTAGGCCTTAAGCAAGGGCATAATGAACAGAATCGGCCCCACGAGAATAGCACATGCCGGGTTAAAATCTACAAAGAACAGCGTCGCGTTACAGAATTAATCGTAATCTGAAGAGTATAACGACGACAGTTATTCACCTGGAATCAAAATGACATTGTTAATTTCTTAAACACGCTCGAAAATTTTCCAGTTGAACAAAATCGCCAACTTCAAACGAACGTACCATATTGATACGATTATAATATCATCCATCTTAACGAAAACATGTGGACGTAAATTTGATAATTACGGAACTGTTACTTTTATTTTACCGCCACTTCAGCGATGACGCAACATGAAATTATGTTTGTGTCGAGATGATGAGAGTGTATATGCGCCTGCGTGAAAATAATACGAACAGATGTATACACTTTTCAAATCAAAGTAACAATATATGTATTTGCGTACTGTATGCGATCATGCTTTCACTGAACTGCCAGACCGTAGGTCCGCTCATTTAGTACACGAGCATCGATTCATATTTAGCTGTCGTACCAAGCAATGTGATATAGCTAGTACGCAATACGGGATAGCTACCTGACATACCAATATAATTTAATTAATTTCGTTGCCAGCATTTATGAATTGGTGTTCTCTAGAAGGCTCAAACTAATCGATTCAACGACTGCAGCCTGCATCGGCTCCCCGAAGTTGATGTTGTGAATGACTTTGTGGATTTGTTTTCTAGCCAACACTTCTCAAAGCATGTGATGAACAAGATATAACCCGTATTCGCCTTGTGAGTGAAATCCATTTGACTCCGGGCAAATACGTATATAGTACCGGATAAACAATTGTTGTAACCCTGTGAAGAGAAGTATTCCAGACGAGTCTGTTTTGTATGGCCCCTTAACGTTCTAACCTATTAAAATTTGCTACCACAGGCGAAAATTTCTTCAAGCCTGGTTGCTCAAAATGTCGCCACAAGCTTCGCATTTTGTCACAATATGACAAAGCGCCTTAACAATGCATTCAAAGTTAACGCGTTTTGCCACGACTATTACAGTTTAACACAATTATGGCAGTTGGGTTAGCACTGCATGCAAAGTCAACTCGTTTGGTCGTAATTTTGACAAAATGCAAAATTTGTAACAAAGCTTTATGACAAGGCCATTTTTATTGGACACCTACTAACGAATGTCTAAACTATCCTCCTATTATCAAACATCAGATGTTAGATCCGACATCCAGCGACCAGACACCATTCCTTCATCTGCACAAGTCCAGGTAATCCCTAAATCGATTTACCTGGACCTTTTTGCTGATTCGGATGAGTTCTCCAACCGTTGCGTCTATTACACAATCTCGTACATTTCATCCCCAGTGGTTGTTTTGAATTAGCGCGTCGGTATCTGAAGCCTGCGGTTTTCGCTTTGACACCCGATGTCGATTTCAAAGGTAGTCTGGCGGCGATGAAATTCAAACCACTCAAAACTCAAACCTCATTGCGGATTGGCCTGATGAGGTGCTTCTTCGCGCTTACTGAGTGGTTCATTTTAGTTGAAACCCCTCGAGCTATTTATATCCAGAACTGCTATCTTTAACTAACAAAGCCAGTGTATCGATCGTAATCTATCGATTGTTATACTGGCTCGTGAGGATGCCATTCCTTAGGAGTTTAAGCGTCCTTAGTGGAGAATGATATTAAGCAATAGCTATATACAGTTTGTCACTTCACGTTTTAAATTAGTCTGTTCTCAATAATATAACATGTATCTATTATTAAACTGCGTTGGTTTAAGGTGGAGACCCAAACCACCCGCACATATCCTAGTACATTTTCAAATAGGAAAAATCTATTTCATAGAATAATCTAACCCTTATTGTATTAAAAGTATACGTCCATTGTTAAAGAACTCCACAAGACTGCATTTGAATATGAATGAATACCAGTAACATGAAAAAAGATATTAAAATGTCGAAAATTAATTTTGTGTTAATCACAGAGAAATATAGCCTGGTGACTCTTATATTTGTAATTTGTGATTTACGTGAAATTTTGAAAAGAATATACGTTCCTTTCCTTCAAAAATCCAATTTTACGGTTATTCCATTCCATATTTTTATTCCATTTGTCTGATGCGTATTGCAGCACTAAGGCGTATACAACGTGTCAATGGGAGATGCGTTAGGGGCAACTATGCATTGTGAATTCTGATGTGTTGTTATCTCACAACGGATACGATTCGGTTAAGAAATTCAACTATAAAAAACAGTACCCTGAAGTTGAATTCGCGGTCTTCATTCCTGGATTCGAGTACGATTTATTTCCAAAATTTCTATCCAGCCTGGTGGCAAGATTCGAAGACCTAATGGAAGGATTGTTTTGGGAGGAAATCGAGTCCATTTTTTAATGGGAAATTCAAGGAAACGAAAGGACATTACTGTATCCATCCTCTCTCGGGACATCTCGTCTCTCAAATTTTCTATTCCTTATCAGAACCTCACTGAAGACAGTCACATAATAACATTTGTAATTAGGGAGACGAATATACATTTAGACACAGGGCTTATTCAGTTTGTTTGTTTGTTTGTTTGTTTATTCACCAATCAAAAGAAATCAAATTAAAGAGTCATATACAGAAAGGGAATACAAGTACAGTAATATATACAGATTAGAGAACATGTAGATTGGCGGGAGATAAATGTTATTACAATTTGGGTAAGTGCAATTATGACATAGCTGAAGATCATTAGTAGTAAATTCCTTGTAATACTATTGCATGAAGTTGAACTATTTCGGCTCATTCCTGTATACAATGGATTATATTTTCACTATATATGTATTCAGACTCTCTTTGGAAGCAATGAATAGTCACAATCGAAGTGTGACCCGATTAACACTTGGACCGCCATTTGTGGCAAGATAACTGGCGAAGATCATTATTTGATGGCAAGAAAATCGAGATGTTCTTGTTGGCATTAACTGATCACGAGAGTTCTGTTTGCCAGTGTGTTGATCAAAATTTCTATTCCATAAACACATGGGTTTGGTGATACGTTCACGCAGACGTATTATTAACGCTGGAATTCTCCTGGCCGTTAGTTGTCCTACTGTTTGGTCCTACATCCAATAAATATTAACCGCCGGCCAATTTCCGCGTGCATAATCCAAAGACCTGAGTTTTTTAGAGCAGTAACACCGAATTAAAAAAAGTAATTGTATACATTAAACGCAACATTAAAACTAGTTTCCTGAAAAGAAGAAGTGGTCAGACCTTCTCATTGCTGTCACCATGACATGTTCCAAATATCAAATCCGTATCGCTGATCAGTAGTCTTAATCCATAGGATTTTCGCTGTAAAAGTCATTATCTAGAGTATGATGTATCTCAGTATAACGCTTTGATTTTGGATGTATATCTCAGTCACGCTTTGATTGTGGATGATCAGTCACGCTTTGATTCTGGTGTTTCATATACACAACATGATGATCTTGAAGTTCATGGGATCATACGGCTCCTAGCCCCGGTTCAAGAGGAAACAGACAACAGTTACGTGCGATATGTATCGCCAAATTTGAGAAAATTTTGTGGATGCGCTTGGTGGTATAGCCCTGGTTTACACGTTTTTCGCAATAATATATTTTGACTGATTAACATCGAGAGAGAGAAAGAGAGAATTAAGGCTTAGCGTCGCGTTCAGCAATATTTCAGCAATATAGCGACGCTCAAACAAAATTCTAAGTATTCAAGTTAATAACAGTAAACTAATGCATTAAAACAGGTACGTCGTCTCATTATGATCTAGCAAATGCTACTAGGCGAGATATGTATACGCGATATGCAGGTCTCAATGGATTATCACTTGTCAGAAAGAGATAGCGTACGATGTCGTCATTTTAATCATCTACTTTTAATCATCTCTCTTGTCTTGTTCCGCTTCATTTTTTTAGAAATATAGCTTCAAATACTGCGTGCCTTTAGGGCCATCTCTTGTTTCTTTCAAATCCATTGAAGGCGGGCACATCTCCTTGACTGTGTCATTTATTTCTTCCAAGGAAGGTGTCATGTACATGACGAGAAAGCAGTATGAATCGTTTCTTCTGGAATAATTAAGCTGGTATGAATCGTATGTCCTGACCCTCCGTTCTTCAAATTAACATCTCCAACATGTCTTTTCCTTCAGTGGCAAGTTCTACGTGGTCGGAATGGTGGAGTTATGACGGAATATCAGGTAAGTGACCCTTCGCCTGACTTGGTTCATCTAAAACTAGTTCTAATTGAGAGCGTGGTTTCAGTACAATAGCTTTCGATAATTTTTGCCGGATTCATACATACATCAGAATAAACCTTCGAAAAACAAAGTGTATTGATTCGTTTTTGAGAGGTGAGGCACGGGCAATTTAGTGAGGATTTTGGTAGATTCTTTCAATCGCGAGTATTCTGTTCGCATCTGGATTGAAACAAGATTCGTCGCACATCAATGATCAGAATATGCCAAAAACACATGTATCAGGCGCCGGAAACATAGTTTGTCAATTTTCAATAACCCCTATGATGGTGCTTGTGTTCGCATTCTTCTTTATATTCATAGGGAGTATAGTTGATACCTGAAACTTTATTAAGTCAACCGTGCAGCCGAAGACTCCAATATACCGAGTCTCAAGTACCTGTACTGTATCAATTTAATTTAATTTAAATCTAATATAATCGCGCCGCAGCATGTGCTCTGTCCCACTGTCGAAGACTTAAATACAACCTACATCAGTCATTTTTTTTCCAGTATCTCGCCTCGACATTAAGGATGTCCGCCGCTGGTAAATCAAATTAATTTAGCTTTTTGAAAAATATGTGTTGTCGCATTCTTAATTATGTAATATGAGGGAAAACAAAGAAAACATATAGGTTGGTGTTCTTTTTTTAGCTGTAGGCAACATTAAGTGGACTGACCCATGCTCCATTTGATAACCCAGAAAACATAGGGAATAGACCTAGTTTTGAAGCATATTCATGAAAAATTCATATAATTAGTATATAACTTTTTCTTATATTCTAACTGTTTGCAGATAACCACAATGTCTATCAAAATTTATCAAATTGGATGAATGTTGCAGTGCAAAATTCTCAGCTAGAAGGCTTTTAGAGGGAATCCCTATCTCTTAACCTAGGGACGGGAGATAACCTAATAGAAAAAACAGCCAAAATGTCCGCCAAAGCTAAAAATCACGAGCGGACATCCTTAAGATCGCCCCTCATGCATGTGGTAATGCAAGAAAGGCGAAGACTCACTCAAACAATCAGCCTTGCTAATTACGGGGAAGCTTTTCACGTATTCGCAATTCTCTCATCATATATACATTGTATATTCATGTTGAAGATAAAAGGTTCCAGTTCATACGACAGATGGTTAAAGAATGTTTCGTGTGGCACATGAGCTTGAGTAGATGAAGAAAATTTGAACTCTACAATATGTTGGTGGACAGGCCGTTTTTCTTGTTTATTACAGTGAACAGGTTGATAGATTGTTACATATAATGTTACGTGTTACGAAAAGGACAATTTTTGATTTATTTTTATGGACGTTTGAAAGAACACAGTTTCCGTATAGCTCGTAAAGTAGATAGATGCCCAGAGCATGGACTGATGTAACAGAAAATGAGCTGGCCCGCTTTGGGAGAAAACAACTTCACTGCCATTCAAAAGAACAGCCGATATTCCCAGCAAATTTAGATCACATCTTCGAAGTCTCGCTCTTGTAAAACTTAAATACTTTCAGATAAACGTGATCAAATTATAAGCTCGGCCCAATCGGTATACATGACTGAACGTTTCAATACACGGTCTGTTTTCCAGTTTATTCAATGTAAGCTCCGTTTCGATATGAAGCCAAATGGTATAACGGACAGATTTCTCCGCCACACACGTATACGTTGACCTGTGAAACGGAAAAAAACAGTATATCTAACTTCCGTCCTGGTCTGTGTAGCATTCGTCTAGTTGCACAAACGGTGTGCAGAAGTATCAATATCAAGACCACTGAGACGTCTCTTGGGTCTGATAACGAGGCTGCGTTCTTTGGCAGTTTATTTATTTGATGCTGTTGTTTATTATAGCTCGGACCGACGAAGTGAGAAAACTGGGATGTGAAAACAGTAAATCGCATGTTATTGGCTATCAATCACCGGCATTATTTGGCGCATTCCGTCGTTACGGTCGTGATCTTATTCTTAAAATCACATTCTTATTCTGAATGGCCCTGGCAAGTGAACTAAATCTCAGGAGACAATGTCTCAACTGCAAGCGCTAGATCGGACATTCGGTACCCAGCCGCAGTCCATCAAGACATTCCGCCTCCATGCGGCGTCATTAGCAAGAATATCCCAGAAGGCCTAAACGAATACACACAAAAAACAGTCGATAACAGTCGATAGTGTTCAATGATGACGAGAAATAATCACGATGTTCCCGTAGACAAATCACGCATCAATACCATAACCATTCCAACGAAATGCCATTCCATATATTAGAGTATAGCGTAGCTGAAATAGCTAAACATATTATAGTGGTTAGCCAGGATTGTTAGATTTCATGATATAGTTTCGCATTTTCTAATTGAATATGTATTTTGCAGGTCCAAATTTTTGGGGACTCATCAATCCAGATTGGACACTATGTACTCTTGGAAAGTACCAGTCACCAATCAATATAGATCCTAAACTACTATTATACGACCCAAATCTCGGACCTCTGAATGTTTCAAGAAAGAGAGTGAGTATATTTATAGCATTTCAACAACAGACACCACACCCGCCATCTTTAAGGTGAATTGCGAATGTTCACGTTATGAAACTTTATTTGGATCAAAAAATGTTGGCCTCTCTACTCCTTTTGATTTTGACGTTTAATCTCTCCTAGTCGCTTATCTGTTCTTTTTTAAAGTCATATCATACCAGTCACCCGGAAACGTTTCAAGTCTTGACGTCGGGCAAGGTGATCTGATGTGAAATATTCACTAAGTAAGTCACACGTGTTGTATTTCAAATAACAAATGTGGTGTATTTGTTATACATCACGGCTGGAGAACAGGTCTAAAGAAGTGGAACCCCCCACAATCAAGCCCAGGTGATTATTGGATAAAACAGTTGCATGATAGACACTGGACAATGTATGTAAAATATTGACGTGGTTCGCTCCCTCGAGCATAATATCTTTCCAATATTTGGCATAGATTGCGTCGCGTCATCGTGTAGCTGTTGGTTACACTTTGTCAGCTTTGATATGTTTAGATGCGCTTTTTCATATTTTCCGTTCACCTGAGGGAAATTCTTTGTACTACTGACACTTTATTACTTTTGTCACATCGCGTGACAAATTATATTATATATTATAGACTTTCGCGTAATACTATATTATTCGTGTAGGCTGTGTGGTGTTACATCCAGATGTATCGGCTTGAGACGCGATATTCAACAAGTGCGATTTATACAAAATATTTTTAGAAAGAGTTTAAATCATAGTAGACCCGTTTCCATAGTCATGGTGACAGTAAAAGTGAAGTGATCGCAAATATGGCCAGCCTCCGATAATGTAGCAAGTAGAACAACTTCCCTAATTAGTCCAACACACTTGCGTAAATATCGAAGGTTAATGACCTGTCTTTGTAAAATTTCTTCTGGAGGATTTAGAGTAGATACAAATCATTCAAATATTCCGCCATCACAATCTTCAAACTTCATCCAGTTGCACAATTTTGGCGCGAACTTTGGTGGGAGACAACTGGTTGAGATTGTCTCGATGAGATCGAGATCGTCTGACAACGCATTTAAAGACCCGTGACCGACTGAAGTTGAGGATTTTTTTATATTTGAAAGAATAAAACAGTTTAGCATGAGATATACTAATGTTATTATGGAAATATACGCGTAGTATAGCTCTGTATTGTCTATATCTATTTCCATAATCAACGAACTCACATATGAGTCTTGATACGGGGTCTAATCTTGATTTTCGATATCGTTATTCATTGACAGAGTTGCAGCGCAGTGGCAGATTTTCAAGACAGACCCCGCTCCTTTATACTATATATTATAGTATAGATATTCTACTCGTGGACCAAGTGACAACAGATAAATGCAAATAGTTAAAGACACAACCAATGTTTATTAAATACTCACAACTGGACTTTGACTCTGGCATGTAGAGCTTTCCCGTGGTCTAGTATACTTTGGCACAGCCGTGCTGGCTGACCGTGGGATGGAGACTTCCTCTCCAAATCTCCTGACTTCGATAACTTCGCCTAACTTCTTACTATAATGAGACCCATGTTTAACATTTGATTAACCTTATATGTGATTTGATATGCAGCAGATGTGAACACGTATGCCCAAGAGATAATATTCTGGTGCGACAGATGTACCTTAGGAACAATTCTATATGCCAGCAAGTCAGTTTAGAATAACATGTAAAAACACACGGTGTCGGGGTTCTTTCTTATACACATCATACCAAGTACTGTATTGATCCATTGTTGATGTATGCAAGTAAACTAGTTTATAGGGTTATCTGTAGTTATATGAATAATTAATATATAACGAACGAATAGATACACACGTGGATATTCGTCTCGTAACAGTCTTGAATAGCACATCAATAATGGTATGCATTCTGATTTGTTCGTTAATGAACTATTCATCCTGGCCTTTGTAGCCAATGATAGCGAATCTCAGGCGAGCAACGGGCTGCACACATACATGTGGTGATGTTTCTCTTGCTGGATACAAGTCTATGTGTACGTATACTAGGATATTTTTTGGATCGATGCTAATGCTGTCATACGAAATAGGTCTTATGGGCTCGGAAAGTAAAATCGCTTGCATATCTAATTCAATAGACGACGGCTGACTATTGGATAACGGACTAGACTCTTGTATTTCAGGTAACAATTTTTTTCACGAGTATATTTATTTATTTTCAGAGCGGGAGTTAGGATTGAATGGGTTATTCAGGGATAGGTTTTCGTCAAATATGTATAGACCACGACTGACAATTTGATGTCAAAGTTTAACCCTGTCTTAACCCTATTGGGCGTGATTGCCCCCTAGTTATTTTCGTTATTCCTTATACTAGGAAACAGAAATTTGTCACAATTTACCCTTGATCCAGAAAATGTAAAAGCTTGAAAGATAGTTGCATTGATGACGTCACAGTGATGTTATGTTCCCGGAATGCATTTCCGTCGATTTTTTTCGACTTTTTTATTGATGCAAGTGTCTTTACAACTGCATTATAAATTAACAAATAATGATTTGATGTGAAATAAAATAGTTTGTCCACTTGTAGTTGCAGAAAAGCAAAGATTTGGTAGAATAGAGACGAAAACAACATGTTTTTGTTGGCCCGCCATGCCGCCATGGTGAATTTAGCCTCTTCTCGGGGCATCATGCGATAGATTCAAAATGATTCCAGTATGATGGGCTGGAAGGTCACAAAGGAAACTAGGATGGACACAAGTTTCAAATTGTCGATTCAGAACTATATTATTATCAACCACGGCGGATTCGATACATGTACGATGCATGTTGACTACATTAGGAGAATGCTTCATGGATCCGATGTTAATGGGATGAGCGGTAAGAAGAGAGGTTTATCGATGGCACGATATGTGATCACATAGCGAAATCCTCTATGAGTCTTTATCAATAGTGGTCTTCCATGTTAATTGTATAGGCGTACGATCCATTGCCATGTATTCACACTATGATGTACTGCTTGGTTCGAGCCAGGAGCTTCTGTTTTTCTAATCCCAATAATGGATTCGTCATCGCTGGGAAATATACGAGCAACTGCTTATACACCTGTTGATATACATCGAACCTCGCGTTGGTCTTTAGGTAATTACTCGGTAGACTAGATGGTAGACTAAGAGAAGTAAAAGGCTTTTGTCACGACCAGGCGTCCTTCAGCGACGCGGAGATAGATTGAGCTGTAAGCCGATTTGTCCGCCCATCACTCTGGGGTCTAATATTGGAATATGCATTCAACAGAGGCAAAATCATTCCAAGTGAAATAATAGCTATTGTTGGATACGTAATTGCCAGATAACGTGTTTCATTACGACGTCTAAGCCATGTCGTCCTTTGTTTTTGATTTTTTTTTTCCGCGACAGTGAGAAATCTGAGAATTAGACTATGCTCCATTATCTCAACTATAAATAAGGGTAATCATCACTGTTGAAGACACCTGCTATGCAAATACAACCATGCAGCTCGTGTTGCCATTTGAATTTGTTCAACATATATTCCGGTATCGGCTTTCAGTGTTTCAGTAGAAAAGGGTCTTTCGCTTTGTGAACTAAACCTGTTTCAGACGACTGCGTACGTCTTTGTATAAAGGAACTTGATGCTTCGATTTAGCTTTATCGAGGAAATAATATAAACGTATGTGGCAAATGCTTGTTCTTAGAGAGACGCATCAATTTGATTTTTTTTAAGCTCATCACTAATGGCGGTCATAAATATACCAGATCAAATATAGAGTGCCCAGGTGAAATGTAATAAAATTGTCACCATCACCCCACGCAAATTTCAATAATCCTTTTTGACGTATACCAGCTGCTGTCATATATCCTCGAGTGATCGATTTGTCACTGCCTACATACACCTGTTGATATGTTTATCGAGCCTCGTGTTGTCAATAAGCAATTACTTCAGATGATAGAATAAGGGAATTGAAAGGATTTATCACTGAGAGCCACCCTTCATCGACGCGAAGACAGACTGGACGGCGAGTCGATTTGTCTGTGAAGGACCACAGAGTCTAATATTGACATGTGCATTCGATAGAAGCATCATGAAACTTCAACTATGGTTGGATGAGTAATTGCGTGCTAAGAAGTTTCATTGCAAAATCTGTTCCGCGTTTTCGAGTGCTATAAACGTCGTATCTTACCCTGTTTTGGTCGGCAAGTTTTTGTGAAAAAAGGTAAGAAAAATATCAGAAAAATGAAAATACATCATGGCTATGCTTCAGCAACTCATACGTGTAGCTTCTTACATATTCAGAACGAGCTCTGGACATCATTCACAAGTAAGGAATAATTTGATTTCAGGCACCAACGTTTGGCAAGGAAAATGAGTCAAAATTGAAAGAATCCTCGCGAAATCAATTTGAAATCCCTCATAATCCTTTCTTGCACTTAAGATTAAGTTAACATAATAAACTGACCATAATAAATTCGAAAAGTTTAACTAATATTTTATCCTTGCTCTGCATTTTGGCGGGACAGGAGGGTGTTCGATGAGATGTCACCTTATGGGACACCCAACCGGATTGAAAACGAGGTCATTATTAGTCTATTATATAATTATTCCAAAGGCTTCCTTCCAAACGTTCTGTGAGGACGGCATTTCTAAACGTACAAATAAAGCTCACTCAAAATAGTCTAACGACCTATACTGCAACGCACATATGTAGTTCGGAACTGCATAGTACGAAATGCCAGTGCATCTATGTATTTGAGAAAATGACTAGCTTCATGGGTATGGGTTCCACACGTATGGAGATTCCTGTACTGGCGCGAAAGGTAAAGGTACAGCAAATTTTGCTGTAAATATGAAGATGACTTGTTCTCCTTACATCAAATGCATGCATGCTGATCGCTTCTTTATGAGGGGACTTGGCATATACGTCGAGGAACCCGATGACTTTTCAGGGGAGAGGCGTAGATTTAGCTCTCTCGATGATACAATATGCGACATGTGGTCAAATAACGGAATCTTCGTTGAGATATGCTTAGTTTACTCGATCTTCAAAATCAAAATGGACTGAACGGAATACCGAAAGCGGAGAGGAAGTGTAATAGGGACTTTAAACAAAGTGCTCTCCTATGTTAAATCTATGGGCATGCGGGCTGTTGTCATATGATGGATTGTTCAATGTGAGCTCTGAGCTTATGTTTTCCAATCCCCAATAATGGATTTGTCATTGCTGGGAAATATACGAGCCACTACACCTGTTGATACACAGCGAACCTTGTGTTGGTTTGTGAGCAATTACTCTAGATGGTATATCAAGGGAAGCACAGGGCTTTTATCACGACCAGACGGCATTCAGCGACGTGGAGACAGATTGAGCTGTAAGCCGATTTGTCTGCAGAACACTCTGGAGACTAATATTTCAGTAGAAACAAAATCTTTCTATATGAAATATTAGCTATTGTTGGGTTAGTAATTGCGGGGTAACGTGTTCCATTACGAAGTCTAAACCACGTCTGCCTTTGTTTGGAACATCTTAAACTACTGTCCTTCTGTTGGCACACCTGTTGATATATATCGGACCTCCTGCATGTCAATAAACAATTAATTTAATCATAGAGTAAAGAAAGTGAAATGTTTCTTTTTTCATGATAATGCGTTCCTCAGTGACAACATACAGGGTTGTGAGCCGATTTGTCTCTCGAGAACTCCAGTGTCTAATATTTTCAAGCATAGTTCTGCGAGAAATAAGGGTTATTGCTAGATGACTATTGAGAGCTAACGTGTTTATTACGACATTGAGTCGTGTTGCCCTGTGTGGAAACAACTTATCTTACGCTTTTTTGAACTCGATCTCTTCACGACAGAGAAGGTTTGACTTGGGAGAAATCTGAGAATGAGGCAAATACGTCGATGCTATTGTTACATTTCTTCAAGAACGGGTAGATTGTTTCTTACATATTCAGAACTCGTAACCAAGCTGTTAGCAGCATAGGAAAAAAAATGACGATGCCAAATTCATATTTGCGCAAAAGAAGACTGTTTAAATCTATAATGCCAGTAAATCTTGAACAACAATACATGTTTAAATCGGCCTGAATCTCTAGTATGCAACAACAATATCTCCTGTCATTGCCACGGGGTTTATAAGCGGTTTAAATGAATTTTTGCCGAAAAACTGCTTCGGATTTTCCTTTAATTATTGAATAATGTAGCATATTCATGTTAAGGGAAATATTCAGCTACATGCTGCTAAAAGTCCAATGGGGTTTTATTATATCCAAATATTTAAATTGGGGAAAATTATGAGACGACTGAGATGAGAACGAGTTATTTGCAGAAGGTACAAATAAATGTCGATTGGAGTAATCTAGCATATCGTGCTTATTGCAAGATACTTCAATATACAAAATACGGGTAGTTTGTGCTAGCATCATTCAGAAAAATGGTGACCCTTATGTCTTTGATGCAAATTTCGGAATTCTGATACTGAATTTTGCGCTTACAGTAACTTGTCCTTTCGTTAAATATAATTTTAAGGACATGGTCGACTTCCACCACAGAGATAAGAGCAATATGAATGATCGCCCAGTAGTTCGACTAAGCGCTTGTGCCGAGTAAAAGTGTTAAATTGTACAGTTTCTTTCATGTCAACAGATATCCGGAGCTATACTTAATACGGGTCACGACCTAACCTTCAATATTGAGAAAGATGAAGAGGAGAACGTGGAAGAATACCCTGTCATCACCGGAGGTCCCTTGACATACAAATATCGCCTTCATCACATTGTTATACACTTTGGCAAGAAAAACCATATGGGATCTGAACATCAGATTGGCGGAACAGCTTTCCCAATTGAGGTATATGATGATTTTATTATGCAAGGAGCTAGTGTTTTTCCTGAATTGATCTATCCAGGTTTTTATCCATGAAGCGAGATGAATTGATCATCACATGTTTTTCCACTTCTCAGTCTCTCGATTGTATGTTAAAGTATTGCCAGTGGACCCATACAATGTTGTTATCCATCTTTTTGACCTATCATTGATATGGTGATAAGACAACTGGTTTTATGAATCATGAATTATTCACAAATGAGTTGGTACCTTAACATAATCAGTTTATACATTTACCATGCCTTGTATACGTTTATCGATCATTTTGCACATCAGTAATTTCTCTGGGTTTGAATTTCCTTTTGAATTGATCGCAGGTTCAGTTTGTTGCCTTCAATGAAGATTTATTCCCTGACATCGATCAAGCAAAACTGTACAGTTTTGGGATTACCGTTATAAGCCTTCTTGGACAGGTAAGAATTTCCATTCTTTTGAGTTCATGATCAGAGGGTAGAGGTCGACTGCACCACGATCACTTTTCGTCCATCATTCATGAATCACTGTTTCTGATAACGAAGCTCCATACAGGAAGTACATGTACGCTGGTTAATGTATTTACGAAGTTCTTATACAAATCCTTTGCTTACTGGCCGAAAATTAGCAGTCGGAAACAGCAAAGGACAAACATACCCCATTTCTATAAAGATCTCCAGCTTCGAGCTCTACGGTATGTCAGATATATTCGTACTTTCACTGGAAGAATATGATATTAGCAAATATATATATTTTTTATGAGAAGATACACACCGCGCCTAATGTCCCATGTCATATACTATTGCTGCTAACAATAACACATTGCAATTTTCAGATCAACACTACCAGCAATGCCGACCTCCAAAGGCTTGTGCGGTATGCTTCGAACGTACAGTATAAAGGTACGGGAACCTTTGTGATAGCTTCGATGTTAGGTTTTCGATGGTATTTTATTGTGTTTGCTATACTTGGTTAGTATGGTGGTATCAAGAAATTTTTATGCAAGTAATTTTGAAATTCCGTCTCCGTAAAATCGGTTCATTAATATATACTGGTTATACGGAGACGTGTGTTAAAATTTCTCCATACCAATATAACTCAACACCCATGATAGCCACATGGACATACTTTGACCTTTTACATTCTAGATAAATTAACGATATAAAATCAAAGGGCTAATTGTAAATTTCAAGACACGTATGTACGGAATTAAACGATGATCAAAGAAACAATAATAACCGTATCTGAACCCTACCTGGCCCGGGGGGGGCACTTTCCGCCCCCCCCCCCTCCCCTGTTGGTTTTTTGCTTTTATCTCCGGAACGACAACAAATTGAGAGCTGAAGCTCCGAGCCTATTTGCATGACCCCCACCCCCTGAGCAGAGGATCATGAGTAAATTTAAAATGGCGGCCGAGTGGGGGAACCAGAAAAGTGATGTTTTTGTTATATTTCTTCAAAAATTACGCAAAAATTCAGCATGTTGATTCAACGCGGATCTATGCCTTTTACTGAAACCACATGTCTTAGTATCGCCAACCCCCCCCTGATTCGTTCCCCCTACCTCCCCCTCTCCCATTAGCCCTCCAGCTTAGGGCAGCATGGTTTACCATACCATGTTTGTCTGACACAGGAGGTAGATTAAAGTGCCAAACAAATTAGGCTCTCTGACGATCCATTGTGATCAGTGTCGGTAGAGCCTAATTTTCAAAATTCTAAATTCAATTTTTTTTTTAGTTTTGACTGGTTTTTTGTTGGGTTAGGGTTTTGCTGGGGTATGTTTGTTGAGTAAACGAGTAAAAAACAATACCGAGAAAATCGATCGAGAATTTTCGAAAACGATTTCGTTTTTTTCAATAATTCTTGATATGACCGAGATTTCTTCGAGACAACCATAGAAAATTATCGATTGAAGGACAAACGATTAATGGAGACGCTTCCTCAACAGCAAATTAAATCTTGATCTCTAAGTACATTTGTCATCTATGGGTTCTCTGTGGAAGTTCATTCAATTGAATATAACGAGGATTTAGGTTTCAATATTCCGAGATTCATTCTGTGTTTCCAATCTCACTGCAGGTAACGCCATAAACATCACTGATGTGTATTTGAGCGGGTTATTACCAAACACAGAACAGTATCTCACCTATGAGGGATCGTTAACACATCCGGGCTGTCAGGAAGTTGTCACTTGGATCATTCTAAATAAGCCTTTATATATCTCCAAAGACCAGGTTAGTAGATCATAAATAATTCTGTTAGGAACGAGTAGAACATTATTATTGGAATATTGCGTGATCTGCTGACTCCGATATAGGAACTACTGGATCATTTGAGTATTTAACGGCCGGCGTAATTGTCTTTTATGTAATTTGCAAATTACATTCTGACACAAATTTACTACCAGTACATGGAAAAACTGACTTGAAGTGGAGAAGAACCTCAGTGTATCTTTCCTTCTCCATATTTGTATATAGATGTACGAAGCAGTCTCTAGGGAAAATGGATTCTGCTCTCCAATGGGAAAGACATCAGAACACTTATTATCAAAATTAGTAGTGGGAGAAACTGATAGAAATCCGTCGTCTTACGTTATTTACTTTGACAAAATCACCTGTCAGTGATGAAAATTCCACCTTCACAATATCTCGTACCCACTTTTTCTTGGCTGCATCAACTAATGACGACTTGTCGTGCATATTCAGACTTTATATAATAAATGGCACGGTGCCGCTGCAATCACACTTTTCATCAGAATTTCACAACAGAATATTAGTTCTTGGAAGAACCAATCTCGAGTTTCTTTCATTTGTTGTTATGCCAGGCTTAACTTCGTCGTCAAGGCTGTCAGAGTGGAAACTATAAGAACATTGGTGAGATATGTAAAAGATTGGTGTGAAAGACCTTCGATCCATACGGCGATATTTTGCGGATAACAGCCGTGAACCGGATATATTGAATCCAATTATTCTATTGGTTGGATATTCAATCCTAGAATCAATGATCCGGCCAATGTGTTTGTCCATTTAAGCTATTCCGTCAAATAAGAGTGCAAAACAAGTACCGGATATTGAAGGAACTACGATTTACGAAGCGTTGCCAGATATCGTGCGTATTTGGATGTCGAGTCTTGATAACTGATAACCAAGTTGAAATATTCAAATTATTGAATTACGATTGTTCTGTTTATATAAATGAATCGCTGTCGATACCGCGATCCAATCGTATTTCAGCCAACAATAACGAGTAACAGAAGTATCAGTGATAATTAGCGGTATATCCGATATTTATTTGCTAACACTGGAGCATTTTCGCTGCTTTAATCGAAGTAATCTTTTGAGAAAATCTCAGCCGGCAGGACACGAAAATACCAATGGAACCGCATCCTAGTTTACTGCAAGAGAGAAGCAATCACCAGTGTCAACACCGCATGACATGCCGTTCGTCAAATTCGTATGTTTATTCTTAAATATAATGCATGCCGTTTATATGAACATCGTGTCGCTTATCTTTTACACAATGTTCATATTGCCTGTAAGCCCGGGTTGAGCGAATTTTCACAGAAGCTATACGCGAAAGTGAATGTAAACATTCTGTAGTGAACAGGTATTTCACCTTTCTCGCTAATATGCCAGTGGCTGTGATTTGCACTACTACTATGTCGATAAACCGTTTTTGGATAGCCTTGTCTTGCTAAGTCAGGAGAGAAAGGCATGCCACCCAATAACCTTCTGCAGAAGTGTGACTTTGCAATAAGTGTGTGAACGTATCTCATATAGTAAATGTATAGGCAGCTCCCCAATACGGTATGGTACAACGCTTTGCGTGATGGTTGTGGTCTTTTTACGTGGTCGGCATGTGGTTCAAATTCACCAGACGGTCGTGCGAAAATCATCTGATTCAATCGCGTATAGAATGATCTTGGCAAATCCGTCCTCATTAGATATTTCAGTGTGAAAATATTGATATGAACGAAAAGTCTATTTGCTATTAAGCCTTCTGCAAATCAATTTGCGCTGATCATGCTTATGTCAATTCGAAACAATTAGCTTTTAACTGTGATCAATTCCATTATCAATAAAACCTCTGCAGCGTACGGTAGAATGCGTATCACATTCTGATAATTGATATGTGTGAACAGTTACGTTGGAAGCCAGATAATAACTGCGAATTTACGATCCTAATAATATGGTCATTTTAAGTGACAACAATTATGTTCTCCTTGGTTTTACTGCTCCCGATATCATGCCCTCAAAAATATTGTCCATGAAATGTATTAAGTTGTCGACTGGACTATGGTTTAGCGGATTTACTGTTGCACTCTCGATATCTCGATTGCCACAACAACCACTGTGCATAACTCTGAAACTGGCTTAATGTGCGAAGTTCGGTCTTCCTAATCACTGCTTCATTTGCCTCGTCTTCGTATTTTATCCCACCAGATTTGTGAACATTTTGCTTGATAAATGGATTCACTGGATATGGATACTTTGACTTGTTTTACTTTTTTGTTGGGAGTTAGGGCGAACCTGTCTGCATGATCAATGTTTCAATAAATCCTGGGTGAGAATGCCGGCCCCGTTACGTGTAGGCCCCACTTGTCCTGGTAGCCACTGTCCCTTGTGCAGTAAAGAGGCTGTAGATATCAAATATTTGCTTGATGTAGATATCAAGTATTTGCCAAGGTCGTACAGTGCGCAAGCTCTTACAGTGGCATCGTCTTTTAGTTACGAAGCTTTCATTGGTGTCATAATGTTTACATTGATCAGAATCCCAAGACGGCGAATCTTCATTATAAGCAATTGAGCTGATCCACATTCAAGACTGCCCTAACGCTTCTGAAATTATCCCTGTGACACTATCCTCAAAACAGTTCTTCACAAATCACCAAACAACGATTTATGACCATTACTCATTGCAATATTTCTGCATCAATACATGTACTTAGGATAATTCGAATGCTAGTGATTTGGACCATCAGTTAAACTTGCGTTTTATGTGATGTTTGTGTTGTATTTGGTACTTTTATATGCATATTTCCGTTGCAGTTAGCTTTACTGAGGAGCATATACAAAGTTGATGAAGAGAAAGACAGGAATCGCATGGAGAATAATTTCCGTCCAGTAATGCCTCTAAATAACCGTACAGTGCGAACCAATATCCTCCCTATATCACGGGTACGTCACTATTGATTTAAACTCAAGTAAGGCTCGCTGGCTTTATTGCAGCAAATGTATATAGCCATTGTTCATATTATTCGCCGTATTTAAAGTAGCTTCCCTCCTCTCAGATTATCACAAAGCAGGTGACAGTTATATTGTTGCGGATATTCATCTTACGTCAACTATAAACATGCTTGCTCGTTATGCAATGTCAATTTGGTTGCAACTTGGACACCATTATTCCATTTAAGCAACATAAAACGAGTCCGCACTCTCAACCGTCTTTTGTAAAGCTTGTTGACTGGCTATCAGTGTTACCTGAGCTTTTCGTTTTTTATATCAATAATTTGCTTTCAAGAATTTTGGGCCCTTTCCATGAGGCAAAACTAAATAAATTAACAAAGCGGAGATTTATATCTCATTTTTATTAATGTAATACACTCCATTCATTATAGTATTCTCTTCTCATCCCTGTGATAAAACTCTCTTCATTCCCAGAACCCATTCGCAAATTATAAGCGTATGGTCCGTCAATCATTATTCAGGCGTTGTCCATTAAAGAATTTCCGCGTTCATAATCCAAAAAGCTATTTCATATAACAGCATTAGCTCTAGATAACAAACAAAAATCATGGTATACACAAACATAGACTAGTTTCCTGCAAGGGAAAAGCGGTCAACAGTTTTCACTGATAACTGCAAGACATCACGATGTTCCCAAAATATCAAATCCGTATCGCTGACCAGTATTCTTAATCCACATTATTTTCTTTACAATTCGTTATCCAGAGAATGATGTATCTCGGTCACGTTTGATTGTGATTGTTCATATGAACACCATTAGGATCTCGACGTAAATGGATTCATACGGCCCCTAGCCCCGGGTTAAGCGGAATTAGACACAAGTTACGACTCGTACCGGCATAGATCTCGCACGCTACGCTCGTATTTTGCTATCAGCATGCGATATGTGTCGCCCAAAAAGTCTATTTGTTTTCTATTTTTTCACGATGTTGTCCTCAATTCCATATTGCGAAAATCAGCAAGGTTTCCTCTTGAATCCCGTTTTTTTCTGATGAAAGCCGCTTTCATACCATTGACATGTAATTGATTTGCTGAGTGTTCATGATCGTACCAGTACACACATTCATAATAATGGGCCCATACTGAATAAAAGGTTAGGAAGATAGTCAAATAGAAACGTTTTAGCTCAAAAGCAATAAACCATTCGAGGAGCAGACTATTGTACTCAAAACATAACGCCGTGAACGTGTGTTCGTGTACAGTTCTGCTGGCTTGCAAATGTCAAAATGAATAATTGATTTGTATCTTTACAGTATTGTACGTTTCCCATCGGAAGCATCGTGTGCAGCTCGTAATGAACAATAAGAAACTTTGACATCTGTTTTTCTCTTTCTTTCCGATGCAGAATGAAAAGTGTCGACCAAAGAAATTAATATCATACGAAGGTAAGTATTGTTGTGCCTATATTTTAAGTTGTGTCCTGCTTGCTGGGATATTAACTAAATCTGTAAAATAAAATCAAAAATCAAGATGGCCACTCTGTTGACATATTCTAAATATATCACTTGGTCGATTTGTCGGTCAGATATTTTCTCATGCTAATGCCTCCAGAAAACTACATAATCAATTAGAAAATGATTATCTGATGTGACATGAAATTATTTTCGGCACTTTTTAACCAAAGGGGCAAAAATTGTGAAGAAAACCTACGAAAACGCAACTTATCAGTCGCATCCTCATAGCCGCCATTTTGAATTTACCCATAATCTTCTCTTCATGATCAATCATACTGGGGTCATTTTAAGCCTGTTTGCATACCCCAAAATGATCCCAATTTGATAGGCTATGAAGTCACGGAGCGTCAGCTCTTAACCTTTCGTCGTTTCGGAGAGAATATAGAGAGTTTGATGGAGGTCATAATGTCCTCCCCTTCTCGGGTCTGACATAGTTTATACATACTAAGATTGAAATTTATGAGCTGAAACTTGGGAAAATAAAGAAATAAATATTTCGAAATTTCTACTTATAGGTATCACGGCCTGTAGTCATATAGGGGGTTGTCAATAATATATACATATATATTTACATGATACTCGAAAAAAGTTTGTGTGAAGCCAGGGAGAGGGGACTACCAGACCTTAAAATTAGATCATGTCTGCTTTCAAATAAAACAATCCTCATGACCCATGAAATTACGCAGCGAATTTAAGATGTGGGTGTGTAGGGTATATTCTGCTGTTATAAAGGATTCAGTATTTTTACGATGAATAAATCGAAATAAATTTTTTCTATCGAAATGAAAATTTGCTTTCGATAGTACTCATCGTAACTATATGACGTACGTGTATATCTGTTTTAAAGATATGCTGAAAGTAAAGGTACCGTGGATAATATGGGCTTATGGGTTATTTTATTGGTCTGTCATATCCTTTGTCGCATTTCAAAGGTAACAGTACAAACTGTCAAAGAAACGTCAAAATCTTCTCTTCCATTTTTCTTCTCCATTTCCAGTAAATCCGCGGTTTGTGACATGACAGATGTGGAGAGAGCGCTTTAGGTTTATATGGAACATTATACAACGGATTTGCCAGAAGATATTCCGTCTTCCAGTCTGCCAGAAATCCTTCTTACATATGCAATGACTGTATTATCTTTCACAAAGACGAAGCCTTTGTATGGGAAATGTCCGTCATTATTTCTCGAATGATGAAAGAACGGCACTTGAAGTTCGCCCTGAGCTGGTGGGATCACATATCTAGAGAACAATGTTTATTGTTGACTTTGACTAATACATGTATCGTATTCCATAAATGATATTTCATACATATTTACTGTCAAACCCAGCCGCTAGAATGCTGAGAATTGCCTCAGCCATCCCAAGACTAAACGTGGTATATTGCGGACTTCTTATATCCCACGCTATGTATGGTGCAACAAATTGCTTCGCTAAATATATATAGATATACCAGAGCATGTTTTCAGCGCACCCTCACCGAATATAAAGCGTGTACAGTTGTACTGTGATTTAAACCCGTCTCAGGGTTATTGTATGGAGATAATAAATGGAACGCGTCTCAGATTACCAATTTGTGAGATGGATATATTGCCCGAGTACATGATCGGCTTAAGCTTTCCACGAGGTTGAAAGAAGATACAAATGTGCAATGTCTGATAATATGAGCGTGATACTTGATTCCGCAACGCCGCTGAAGGCACAAACAAGCCACCAAGAAGATTATACATGCACACAATATTCCCATGCGTTGGCCTAAGAACGCATTCAGATTGATTGAGAGAAAGGTGTGCTCCAGCAGACATGGTAACAGTGTAAATACTAGTGGGTATCACAGAAGGATTTCGTTTATCTGTCTGGTGAAGTATCAACATGGACTGTGGTCTGGCATGACGGTCCCTGGGAGAGCAAATGAAAGTAGTAACCCCAACACAATTTATGACAATTTTACAAACATTTACTACAGCTCAACAAGATACAGGACTCGATGTTCATTTCACCGCGATACCCCATAACATTACAATACCCTGATGATGAGATATTTAGGACAATTAATCATTTACTAATACTCTGATGAGGTATTCAGCACATACCATTTACTAATACATTAATGAGGTATTCAGTACTAATCATTACTAATGCCCTGTTGGAGTATTCAGCATTAAACGTTCACTAATACTCTGGTGAGGTATTCAGCACATACCATTTACTAATACATTAATGAGGTATTCAGTACTAACCATTACTAATGCCCTGTTGGAGTATTCAGTATTAAACGTTCACTAATACTCTGATGAGGTATTCAGCACATACCATTTACTAATACATTAATGAGGTATTCAGTACTAACCATTACTAATGCCCTGTTGGAGTATTCAGTATTAAACGTTCACTAATACTCTGATGAGGTATTCAGCACATACCATTTACTAATACATTAATGAGGTATTCAGTACTAACCATTACTAATGCCCTGTTGGAGTATTCAGCATTAAACGTTCACTAATACTCTGGTGAGGTATTCAGCACATACCATTTACTAATACATTAATGAGGTATTCAGTACTAACCATTACTAATGCCCTGTTGGAGTATTCAGCATTAAACGTTCAGCCCCGTTCACATGCACACAATTTACTCACCTGTGTAAAAATACACATGTGTATATTTACACATGTGCAAATATACTTTTGCACCTGCTATTGACCAGATGCAAATAAACTCAAAGTGCAAATATACATACATGTGTATTTCCGTTCACATGACAAGAAATACACATGTGTATTTTTTTACATAGGGTGCACATTTGCATACGTGAGTAAAAGTGTGCATGTGAACGGGGCTTAATACTCTGGTGAGGTATTCAGCACATACCATTTACTAATACATTCATGAGGTATTCAGTACTAACCATTGCTAATGCCCTGATGGAGTATTCAGTATTAAACGTTCACTAATACTCTAATGAGGTATTCAGCACATACCATTTACTAATACAATAATGAGGTATTCAGTACTAACCATTACTAATGCCCTGATGGGGTATTCAGTATTAAACGTTCACTAAGGCACCGTTTCCAATTATCGTTCGCGAATGAATCGTTTATTTCGTCAAATTTTCTCGAAGTCGCGATTTTCCAAGGCGCGAGGGAATGGTTATTTTTCTTCAAAATAAACGATTCATTCGCGATCGCTGTTCGAATGGTTTTTTTTTCTGCTGGCAATCGTTTTTCAATCGAGAAAATTTTCTCGAATAAAAAGCGATATCGCGATTGAATGGTTTTTTAATCGAGAAAATATAAGCGATTGAAAAAAAAAAACGATTGAGGATTATAGCCGAAAGTAGTACGGCAAGGTTCAGCCTGACTGACCCGCATACACGTTCGAGTTTATATATCATAAACACTTCAGTCAAACTATAAGTTCTATCATTTTTTCTTCTTCTTTTTCCATTCTTCTTTGCCTTGTGTTAAACTATAGCGTGTTTCAGTTCAGTTGACGGTTATATAGATACGATGGGGACATTGAAAGAAATTGAAAAAAATATATACATATATACATAGGAATAATGGTGAACGATATATACATATAATTATAACTTCATATTTACATATATTGTTTACGGGACACAGGCCTGGATATAGTCAGATTGAGTCATTTGTACTTGCAATTTCGTGTATTATTTTGAGTATTTCTGTGTTTTAAAGCTGGTATTGTTTCAGATTTCTTGTGTAGTATTTTTCGTGAACGTTTTTGGCATCTGTGCGTGCTGAAATTTTGAGTTCATAATGTTTGTACCTGTTTTAACGCATTAGTTTACCGAGTTTTTGAATTGAATACTTAGAATTTTGTTTGATCGTCGCTATATAGCTGAAATATTGCTGAATGCAACGTTAAACCTTAATTCTCTCTCTCTCTCTCTCTCTCTTGAGTTGATTCGTCAGATTTTCGCTGTTCGTGTGTTTTTTTTGCCCAAAGATCACCATTTTCCTTGTGTACATAGATGGCGCTGTATTGAATACAACATAGTCATACGGGGCTTTTGAGTCTTCGAACGCACTTAATTATTAATATATAGCGCGGGCTATTTGTAAAACTTTTCACAACTGCCATTATTGTGTTGCTTGTTTGTTTGGTTGTGTGAATTAATCTTTTCTGGAGCTCCCTGGGTGGGAGTTTTGTTGTGCGACTCCCTAAGTGGGAGTCTATAAGTGCAAAACCCCACAGTTGCCTGGCTTGTGGGATATTTGATGGTAGATGAATACGTATATTTTCAATAAATTATGAAAATTAATAAATACAAAGGGAAAATATATAAGGGAAAAGCGGTTTGCTTGGCAAGATGATCAAGGTCTCGCCTTTGGCTAAAAAGGAAACCTTGACGATTCGGAGATGTGTGTTAAAAGGCCTGTATAATTCAGGTCACGTGACTTGGTTGCTGAGGCAGCAAACAACGCCCCTCACCGTGTATAATACTATATGAGAAATGACTGCATTAATATACAATATGAATATAAAACGTCTTTCTCTGTCCGACACTTTTTCAAATCCCACATTTAAATCTTCAGTTTTGCGAAAAAAATCGAAATTTTTAACCGATGATCGTACTCCGACGAGAAATTTTTCTCTCTTGCCAGCTTGGTTAATCCAGTAGGAGATGAAATTATATAATATTCAGGTGGCTTGAGCTTCCCTTTGGAATCAATCATAGTTCATTTATCAATATGTAAAATTAAAATAAAAAAGTATTGTACATATGCGAATCCAACCGTTATATGCGATTCAATCACCATTGTGATATGTATAAAGTCTATACCATAATCATTCTGATAATGCAATCAACGACGAACTCAAATCCATTTATGACCTATACCCGGTATTTACAAAAACAAGATTTGCGACTATCATCCTGTATTGTTTATACCAAGTTGCATGAATATATGAGGAAATTATCGGACGTATGAAGGGAATGACTGAACATTAACACATTGTCGGCTCACACGATTATTAAATAAACATGTAATTTTGTCATTTACGCTTCGCCAGAGTAAATCTGACAGCGGACGTCACAGGAAACATGGTACAGGTATGTGTATAGATATTTCCAGCATACGCCCTACTTCAGCTTGTAGGAGACTATAGATCGTGAATCATATATATTATTCGGTTATCTTACGCATTTATACAGTATAGTATAGTAATATAGGCTTTTCCATCGACAATTCCGCAATCAACATTACATGTAGTTCCCAGTTCGCGGATAGAGGGGCGTACGACGGCAACACGGACTATGTGTCAGATATCACTCCGCCTCACGATTCTCTCGCACCTTGTAAAAAACGATTCTCTCGCGATTGAAGATTCGCGATCAAGAACGGATCGCGCATGGGTAAACGATTCAAAAACGATATCGCGAGAGAATGGCTTTTTTCAGAAAAGGTTCAATCGTTTTTTCTCATTTTTTTTCTCGATATCCTCGCGACTGATTCGCGAATGATCGTTTTTCAATCGAGAAAATTGAAGAAAAATCGCGACTGAAGAAAAAACGATTAATGGAAACGATCCCTAATACTCTGGTGAGGTATTCGGTATTAACAGTGTACGAATACCGCAATGAGGTATTCAATATTAATCATTCACTAATACCATGATGAAGTATTCAGTATCAAATACTTACTAATAACCTGATGATTTATTCAGTACAGACCATTTATAAATACCCTGATGTATTCAGTTCAGCACTATTCATTGATAAATACCTCGACGAGATATTCAATATCTACTGGAGACCAATCAATATCAAGAAGAAAACCCTGTGACCGTTTCTCGACAATTGCCATCCAAGTCTCTTCGACAGAGAGAGAGAGAATTAAGCTATATAGCGACGATCAAACAAAATTCTAAGTATTGAAGTTAATAACTTAGTAATCCAACACATTAAAACATACACACATTCAAACTTATGCAATAAACCGATTTCTCGGACACAGTCCTCCCTCACCCGACCAAAAAGATCTTCCAAAGTAGTCGCTCGACAAAAAGAATCTCGTACAATCTTAAAATCTATACAGTCGATACGAATATATTTCACTGTGAGATCTTCGTGGCATGGTATACATCCTGGGACTGGCTCTTTTTTAGTAAATGTTCGCGAGTTAATAGTGTATGGCGGATTCTACATCGCCTGATCATGGCTTGACCATGTACAATATTCAATATTACTGTATATCTCATCATATACCATATAACTTATTATGAATAATATCGCATTTAGTCCAGCAGTCAAATTGGGAATTTTTGGTCAAACTTTGGAGCTAAGATCCGACAATATGGTTTTTGACTGATTTCGTATCTACATACCATGTACATTTTGAACATGTAGTGTGCCACCTGGCATCCTTGATCATTTTGATAAAACACTTTTTAACTGTGGCAACCACATGACATATTTACTGATATTCTAGACATGTGAATAATTTAATCAAGATTATTTCATTATTCAAATATTGACTCCCATTCCAATTATTTTGTAGAGTGGTTGCCATGGAAACAAGGTGTTTTATCAAAATGCTCATGGGTCTCAGGCGGGCGCCCTTCGGTTTCGTTATTGGCATGACCCGTAGATGCCAAATCATTAAAAACTTATTGTGAGACCTCTAGCGCAAGATTCACCTCTTTCCATGTCATGAAGATCTCACGGTGAAACATATTCTTATCGAATGCATAGATTTTAAGATTGTAAGAGATGCTTTTTATCGAGCGACTACTTTGGAAGATCTTTTTAGTCGGGTGAGGGAGGATTGCATCTTGGGTTATTTGAGAGAAATCGGTTTGTTACATAAGTTTTAATGTGTGTTATGTTTTAATGCGTTGGGTTACTAAGTTAGTGACCTTACTTAGAATTTTGTTTGATCGTCGCTATATAGCTGAAATATTGCTGAGCGCGACATTAAACCTTAATTCTCTCTCTCCTTTCTCTAAAAGCTACTTCGCAATAATGATATAATCCAGTTAGGCAGTACAGTGATCCATATATCACCAACTAGTACACAGTCCAAATGAGTTCGGCACACAAATTCACATCAAGTTACATCCTTTTTCTCGGCACACAAATTCACATCAAGTACATCCAGTGTTCCGACAACTTCGAGTTACCGTCTCCAACTGGGCGCACCGCAGTGTATTAAGGAATGTCAATACAGGTATTGTATTCAGTATTGTCCCAGCAATTATAAACTCCTTTGTACAGAAAACAGGCCTGAACATTATCACTGTCCTCGATCATGCCCAATCTGTTCAATGATCTGCTACAGTCTCCCGCAGTGTATGTCCTTGGTAGCTGCACTTTGGATATGATCTCTTTCACGGTTTCCACTCTATATACATGTACACAATTCAGAAACTTGGACTTGACAGCAGGGAATGATTGACACACCTGCTCGACTGTGTTTAGAATGTATTCAGAATACAGCAGATTATGATTTCATCCTAATCACTGCGAAACAATGTCAAGTCTAATACACACCACACCATAGTAATACTGTAACAATGGTTTATAGAGTTCATTTCTGCAAACAAGCACACAGCATCCTCGATTTGATATTAGGTCTCAACATTTTCTCGCGCCTGTATAGAGACATCCTTGGAATCTTATCTGACCATTTCCTGCTTTGGTTATGGCAGGTAGTGAACAATAGCCTAGAAATGGTGCCATGGCGTCTGTAGTACCGTATGTGATTGTGCTTGTGTGTGAATGAGTTTGTCGTTCTTTCGTTCGAGGACTTCGTATAACTTTTGACCGCTACATACCAACAAACGTTGAACCCGGTCTACACTTGGAGAGAGAGAAAGAGAGAGAATTGAGGGTTAACGTCGCGTTCAGCAATATTTCATCTATATAGCGACGATCAAACAAAATTCTTAGTACTCAAGTCAATAACTTAGTAATTCAACACATTAAAACATACACACATTTAACCTTATGCAACACACCAATTTCTCTCCAATAACCTAAGACTCAGTCCTCTCTCATCCGACTAAAAATATCTTCCAAAGTAGTCGCTCGATAAAAAGAATCTCTTACAATCTTAAAATCTATACAGTCAATAAGATTATGTTTCACTGTGAGACCTTCGTGACATGGAATGCACCTTGGGAATGGCTCTTTTTTTTAGTAAATGTTCGTGAGTCAATGGATGGGTGACAGGGTGCTTTACTGATCAGTGTCCAGGATAATAGGATATGTGAGTGCCCTCGTGTCAGGGACACATGTAGGCGCCGTCGTAATATGACTGAAAAAATTATTAAAAACGATGCTAAAGCCTACTCACTCATACCAATGACAGGCTGTCAAACGAGGAAGTCGTCGCTTGAAATTATATCGAAACCACCCAAAACAGAATGGCTAAACGAGACTACACTGTTATAAACCATACCGTAAATTCACAGTTAAATGTACTGGCAGAAAAGGTGCCAGTACGTTGAACTGTAAAATTACGTTGCACCGTATTTTACAATTACCGCTTTTTAACAGGCTTTGAACTGTAAAATGTTGCACCGTATTTTATCATTACTGTTTATTGACAGGAATTCAACTGTAATTAGGTTGCACTGTTATTACCAGTTACCATTTCTTAACATCCTTTAATCTGTATAATTACGTGGCACCGTTGTCTACAATTATCGGTTTCGCACAAACGTCGGTCACTGGAAGGTCGAATTGGCCATTGCTCGTTCGCGTATTTCAGCTCTTCGTCCCATGCGGTCACAACTTTCGTCAAAAATCACGAAATATACAATTGATAAGTGAGGCACAACTCAAGTCAGAGAAAACGAAAACCGAACCGCATTATAGACCGAAATTTGAAGTTAGCCCTCGCGTCCTTCTCACTGCGTGTCCTGATAATTCTCTGAATGTTGTATCGTACAACGCATGTGTCGGATGTTTCCTGGAACTGGTCGTCTCGTGTCGTCTCCTTTCAGAGAAAACAGGAATTTTTGTCACGTTTGTGCGCAGTTTATTCCAGTTGATGTCAACTGAAATATCACAGTTAAATTTACAGATTAATGTATTTACGATTGAATGTACTGTAAACTCCAACATACATTTACTGTGAAATAACGGTAATTTATAACAGTGTACATGTCTCATTGTATCGTCGGTTTCGTTTGGCTGCAGGTCTCAATTATCGAAGTCGGCCAAAAGGGTACCCCCAACTTAACATAAAAATGATAGCCTTTTGAGAGCATCAATTGCGACGATTCTTGTGGGGGATTTGTACGGAGATCCTCGTTTGACATCTCGTAAACTTATTTCGTCTACCCAGTCGCGGGTCGAGGAATCCCCGAGGAGGGGCTCTGTGGTATACTGTTTACTCCCGGGGCTTGTGCCCCACTTCGACGAAAATTTGAAATTATCTAGGCTTCATTTGACATCTGTGGAATGGTACCTGCCATCGAAGTTTTATGCAGAACGGACTCACATCTGGATCGACGACGGATATCGAGGGTTTGAAGTCAGTGAACGGCAAGATCTGAGAAAAATGATAAATTATCTTACACATCGGGGAATTATAAACAAGTTTTCAATTTCTTTATCGAAGAATTGACAACGAATTGGTACAGAGCAGGGTGGACAAAGGGTATTTCCATGAGTAAATATTCGTATATCTGTGCCATGTATAATCCATCTTCATTCATTAACGTTAGGAGTTTTCTTACCAAAAAGTCACATGAACCTATTTAATGCAAAAGTAGATTGATACGTGGGAACACGCATTGTGTAACATTTCTCTGTTCGCGTATCGATAAATGGCCACTACATACAAGCGTGGATAAAGGACCGACCGTCTCAAATAGCTTGCTAGCGAGCCGCAAATTGGGAAAAGGAGCTAGTTCACAAAACACTGATTTATCTCTATCCCTTGCCAGAATTATCCCATTAGATTGACATTTCTTGTTCCCTTGTTGAATGATTCTAGTTATTTGTACACACGTACACATCCCTTGGGTTCATTAAGAGGAGGTATTTCGCTTTTAACGCTGTAACGAGGACGGTCCAAGGATTTCGATGATGGTCCAGCTATATTCGTTCCCTAAGTACTGATTATTCCGGGGCAAATATAGCTCCATCAGCCAATTGACTGTGATTTTCTCTTTGGAGCTTCGAACGGTCCTTTTGGATGTAAACTTTTCCAGAGAAAGTTAGTTGAAAATATTGAAATGTCTGTCAATGTTGAACAACATATTGAATATATTATAGTCGAGCCTGCTCTTGTGCTCTTCTTGAAATCAAGGACCAGAGTATAAAATTCATTCGATGAGTTTCCCTTTCTAAAGTACCTGTATTGAAAGACCACATGCCCTATTAGACTAATTGTTCGCTTCCCCCTGGATGATATATTAAAGACAGGTTTGATTGTATTTCTCCATTGATGTGAAATTTAGGCGTAACGTTCTAGAAAACAATTCAACGCCATAATTCGGAGGACTTCCTTCGTGTAAATACAATCATCAGATCCAACATTCAATAGGAAGCCGCCATGCAAAGTGAAAATCCGCCTTGATAATTGAACGTCGCCCTTTGTATAATACTATTAGCACTGAATTCCAATTAGAAAATAAATAAATAAAAATGAAAAGTCCTTATAATGATTCGGCCACCAATACATTTCACTGATCAATATTATTTCAACCAAATGAATACCCAAGTTATTGCACTGTGAAGATAATATGGGGGTCAAACATTTGCAGTGACACCAGCGAGGAACAACCTCTATAAATGGCGAATGTTACTGCGTTTTAAAGAGTTGCAAAGCACCGCAGAATTGAACTCAAATCAGCAGAACTAGACTCGAACGAAAACATCCTGCAATCAGCTCTCTCGGAACGGTTTATTTTGCTACCATATATCATCATCAAACTCAAAAGGAATCCTGTCGAATAATTTCTCTTCATAATTCTAACTCTCATCGACACTTCATTTCACAGCTATTAAAGGCTTTATAGACATATAGCAGATAGCTTCCATGTCCAGGCGTCTTCAAACGCAAATATAGCGTGGAATATAGTTCACTCTCAGAATTATATGACAGACCATATAAAGTGTGATTAGAAGAACAATCATGGCATGGTCATAGTCAAACCTGTAGGTCAATCATGAAGGATATGGTCAAATTGACCAAATCTCTTTGCTGAACATCAGCATTCGGGGACAGGCTTGTGAGTATGAGAGAAGGACTTCTTTTTATGAATGAATGGCTGTATATCGAATGTCGTATATGTATACCATTGGAATTCGGCTCCCTGTTTCTCAAACAAATTATACCGTTGGACGTTAATAGGCCTAGTAGTAAATGGGGGTTACGAGATCATGCGCAGATTGATCGTTTCCGACCGTACCACTAAATATACCTTAACCAACAAATTCCTGTTTTTAATGGTCTAAATGGCTAATGTTGGTTCTCTGTACAAAAGACTTGTCATTCTGCATTGATCGATGACAAGTATGTTTGGTTTCAAATCGAAAAAAAAACTATCTTGATTTAAGATATATTAGTCGATTTCACCATTGTCGCCATCCACTACGTTCTACATTTTTCCATTTGAAATCATTGAAGAACACTTGACGATGGCATAGGCTACGATATGGAACGCAGTATTATCATCTCCCAACCACTTTCTTTGGTGAGACTTGCACTGATGTCAACAGCATAAAAATAAATGATTTGACTCGATAATGAATATGGCAAACTCAAAATTTAATATAATGCTAATATTGTGATGCACATAGAAGACCTGTCAAATGAAAACATTTCTGTACTCTATTATCCAGTCAGTCAGCGGAAAATCCAAAACTCTATGTTACGAAATGATGCGTTACTTTCACTCAAAGTTCACATTCTAGTATGATTTGAAGAGATATATATGTTGAACAATTTAAATACATTTTCGAATGGACGTACAGGGAAGTTGTCAAAATATAAGCAATTCCGTAAGGAGTCGAGCTTCTGGAAGGGTCCGGATTTCCCATACTACCCTCGCCTGTTGACTGTAATTCCAGGAAGGGTCAAGACCTCCCATACACACATCGTCTGTTGACTCGAGTTTCTGGGAAGGTCCCGAAATCCCATACACCATTCGCCTGTTGACTCGAGTATATGGGTGGGTCATGAATTCACATAGACCCTTCGACTGTTGACTCGAGTTCCTGGGAAGTTCATGCCTTCCAATACACACTTTGTTGTTTGGCTCAAATTTCCGTGAATGTCACGACTTCTCAAGCATACTTCACCTGTTGACTTGAATTTGTGGGAAGGTGCTGGCATCCCATAATCTATTCGCCTGTTCGCTCGAGTTTCTGGGAGGGTAATGACTTGCAATGTCAGAAAAGTTCATGCCAATCCATTACCGAGAACATCACATTGTCATAACAAATTTACTCTTATTTAACATTTGTTCTAGTCCAGTAAGACTCATTTAACGCTTTCTAGGAAACAGCCGATCCGAAAAAGGACGATGAGAAGGAGCTCATACTCAATACCCGTATAGAATTGCTTTAATAGTGTGAGCCACAATATATGCAATGGTGATTAGGACAGTTAACGGCTTATCTGACAAGAAGTCATGTGAACACCCGTTGAATGTATGGCAACCATCGATGTTCCAGTGTCCAGTAGAGATTATGGAAGATAATGGTAGTTCTCTACTTCAGCCACGTTTTAATTATAGGTGTTCATGTGAATGCACTGAATGACATGACGACCATACGACCATCAGTCAAACAAGATCTGAAAGCGGAGTACAAAGTTTCAATCAAAGTCGAAGAAAATGGATTCCAACATCGCAGACAATCGACACGCCCCCGCACGCTCAAAGTCTCCGTTTATCGATATTGTGTAGGTGGGTCTGTCAAGGGGACAATTTACACCATACCATTCAAGAGTAGGTCTAATCTCATATTGACCGGTGGCCTGATTGGAAGGGGAATGACTCCAAGACTTTCTTTTTGGTCTCTATGAAAGACGAAACGATGTTGCTATCCGCGTCATTGGAGAGATGGGAGGAGTGTGTTTATCCTCACCAATTGTCTTGAAAGGGAAAGTCTGACACAATATCTGACATCGTTAAATGTATTCTGTCCATGGTGCGTCTGGAAATCGACATTTTCCCCTCTATATACATGTAATTGTATTGGCACTACTCTACTGAAAAATGCGTACACTATTTCATTTATCTGATGCTGATCGTGGTCGATTGGAGTATTTATATAATTAAACCTGCTTTGTCTATCTGTATGTCTATCTTTCCGTCCTTCTACAACTGGAGAACCACTTGACGTAGTGGCACATTTTAAAGTAATTTTTGACAGCCAAATTATACGTCGTACACGTATATTACTATTTCTGTCTTTCGGAAAAGGCATCGTCCGCCCAAAGGGAGTCGTGTAGTACTATGTATCTCCACACTATCGAGAATATGGAAATTCCCATTTTGCTGTGTGTTGTATTTATAACTATTCATTTATAACTGACTGCTGATTCAGCGTACCATCAAATAATATCGAAGCTATAAATATATGACAACTAATAGATATTAGCAGTTGTAGATTAGCATTCCTATATATTTCTTGATATGAATGAATCAATCATTCCTGTATATATATATACATATAAATGTACATCTTTATCTTTAATCACACTTTTCAATATTCAAATTTAGACACACAACAGATTTTATGTACTATCAATTAAGATTATGTTGTCCAATCTACACATCTGCAAAATAAACATTTTACACTCTTCCACATACAAGTCTTCTCTATGAAAATTAACTATTTCGTTTCTAGGAAATAGCGTTTCATCTGACATGTTCGGAGAAGCCTGTTCGGAGGTTGTTACGAACGGGCTGATTGTTTCACTGGTCTGATCAATTATTCGCACACTGAATTATCTAACACAGCGAACCCATTCTGCAAAACTTTTAAGAGACCCAGATAACATACAATCTGAATAATCTTCAAATTGTCAACTTTGTATTATGACGCACATTACAACACCGATTAGTCGTCATTGTGACAATACATGGAAGTATTACGTGCGGACCGACATAGCTTAGCTGGCAAGAGAAAGTTGGCAAGAGAAAGTCCACCGATTGGAGGGGTCGGGAGTTGAATTCCCTCTTACGGATACATTATTGTTTCTCTCTGAATTTAGTTCCGTATATAATAGTTATTCGTTGGGGATTAAACTCCATCGCAAATCGATATTTCTCTATCATATAGCCCGTTGTGTCCAAAGCCAGTTGTGACTATCAACTGTTGTCCGTCATAGCTCAGATGGTAAGAGGAACACCACGGATTAGTGGGGTCGTGGGTTCACCGACTTCTAAATTTTTCATTATTTCCATAAGTACAAATTGTTTTTGAGGCGCTAGGATAAACTTCATACCAAATTGACCTCTCAAATGTTGTTGTTAAACAATAATTTGGTGAGATGTGTCTCTTATTCCTAAAACGTAAATTTCACGTTTGCATGTTATAATGTATAATCATTTCATTCATTTCATTTCATTTATTCACCAAGATAAATTAATTGTACAATGTATAGTTGTAAAATGCAGTTGGCGGGAATAAAACCCCAGAGGGCTTGTTCTATCCCTGTAGAAACAATTCGATTATACATAAGAATATAAGTTAAAGCTGGTGAATGTTGATATGTAAGCGGTGAGAACATTATATAAATAAAAGCAAACACGTATCCTCGGTCAATCAGCAAACTATGTTTGGTTAATGTATTAATAAATCGGTATCATGTTATATTCATTATTAATCATAAATGTAATGCGTTACTTGTCTAGTTATTACCGATTGGTCAGTTATCTAGAGTGGGTAGATAAAACGATTATTAGAAATAGTTAACTATTTTGCTCTTATCTAACACAGTCGTCTTTCAACTGTGGGCAACGTTTCTTTAAACCACCGAAAAGGTTGCGGCTCATCGTACTAGATTGAGAAGCAATTCCAGGACAGCATAACGTATTTGAATACATGCACGCCAGCGAAACGTATTATAGTTGAAGAGAGAGATTGATTTGCCGACCGTCTGCGAATGAACGGTGGATGAAAATAGTTTCCTACGTGGTGACGTACGATGAACAGATAACATACGGGACTGTCAGAAGTGCCAGAACATGCTGAAAGCAGAACTGTCTTGTGAGATCGGAGTTTGAGGAGTGTGGCAGAGAGATCACAGTGTCTTCAATATGGCACGCGTATTTTAAAAAAAATCACAACAATAACAAGAACAACAACGCGTGCCCAGGTAAAAACAGAGATGTACAATAAAACAATACACCAACTAACGCGGATGATCGAATTGCGAAGCTGAGTGGAAAGAAAATAATTGTTAAACTGGTAAAAACGATGTGCAGTCAACACTCTATAGAAGAGCTTTAGCAAATGATAGTGTCATACATGTAGGCTTATCATTGTGTTAGGAATGGACACAGAACGCTCGGAAAGTCTATTTTTATTGTTAAAGTTTGTAATATGTTCCATGTTGTATTAGCATTTGTAGAATATGACAGCAAAAACAGTTCAACGATCAATACTCTACGTGTATAGGGCTAATTCCTTTTCTAATATTTGTCTTAAGTTGGAAAAAAACTCAGTACGTGGAAGTCATTATGTTAAATACCGTAACAGTCTCTGTTCCCTGATACAAGATGAACGTCAGCAGGGCAAATCGCGTTTGACTCGAGATCGTGCAATAATCTCAAAATGACCGATTGTTTATTGAGTTACAAGGTTCAGGTCTTGAATATTTGGGTAAATAGTCCAACATATCTTATCCAATCACCCCTGACTTTTCAACTACCCCCAACCTATAGTAGGTGCTAAACTTTGTAAAGCTGTAGTATGGAAGAAAACATTTACTGACTTTTTCATACGTTATAGCGTTGTTGTGGCGTTTCCTGTCTATTATTATCGGCGCTTTTGTTATTTAATTACTTCCATTAACTTGTATGAGACGGTGTAATCGACAAACACTTGAATGTATCAGATATGATATACGATCCATTATCCAGAGCGAAGAGAAAGCGTTACAAGTTACTTCTCTCTGCCATGTCTTTCAAGTTCTATTTGTAATGATTACTTACTGTTGACCGCGGCACAATACACACTGTTGAGCTATAGCGTGTCAAAATATTGTTCGAACGATTATTCACGATCGGCAAGTATTCAATCAGCACGCTATACATCTGCGAAAGATGACAATGCACACGTGGTTCCATTTACCTATGAGAGAGAAAACATTGAAATAGCCGTCTTGTCGTCGCGAAAGTCTTTGCTTAAAAAAACAATACACACGCAGAGAGGCTCGTCCACATGTTTGATGTGAACATTAATTACTATTTTATTGGGTATATTCAGTGGTATACATACTGAATACAAGCACCGACATTCCGAGTTGGTGGCAAAATCTGTGCACAAGTATAATAGTGGAGAACGTACGTGTCTTCTCCTTAGAGGTAATATATCATATCCAGGGTGTACCATTCGTAGTTGGTACCGTCACAGAGAATACATACATGAACGTCAGCAAACTGAGTAAAGGCAATATGATTTTAATTGTTCGTTACTGAAAACAATAGCAATGTTCTAACCGTGTCGATGCTGTTGTTTATGTTCAGAGTTTTACTTTCACGATTTTCTAATTATGTTTGGCATGAGATGAATTTACGACATTTATTCTCTCTTGTTTTGCAATTATCTCTGGAAAAATAGGTTTAACACAACTAGATAACAGTTAAATAATGTTCGCTTTTGCAGATTTTTTTAAATATTTTTTATTATTTTTTGCTTAAGGGCTAATATCCAGAATAGTGTGGAAGCCTTTTTCAAGTGTCGGAATACTTCGTTTGAGTGCGAAAATCTTGTCTAACACCCGTCATATTAACCATGTTAAACTTCAGGGAAAGGGGATAACTCCTATAACCACTTTCAGTCCTTTGATACTGTTTCTGGTACCATTTCCATACTATTGCGAATAATCAATTTATCGAATAGAGTATTAAAAAGCAGTAACGTTACAAAAATTAGTGATTGTACTGGACTAGCTTCGGCCTTACTGAGCAGACAGAAGACAGAGAAAGACAGAGAGAAACAAAGAAAGAGAGTGGATTTAACTTCGCGATCAGCAGAAGTACATTGAACAGGATAGAGACATGCCACCAAAAAAATCCATATTATTTTTATCCTCAAATTTCGAAAATACTATCACTTGAAAACATTTATACGAGCGGGATCTATCAATATGCTGCACTTCAAGGTACAAACTAAAGCGGAAAGCAGTCTGTTGATGTCGAGGTAATAAAACGCGCAAAAGGGGAAATTGTCTCAAGCAAAACATCTATAAAAAGTGCCGAGTAGCTCTCCTGTGGATCTACACAGCCTTATTGCGTTTTGCTATTGTGATTTCTGGACCACAAATTCACCAACAGACATCAGACATCTTTGATCCAGAGATCGACCAAACCCGGTTGCAGATATTATTTCACATGGATGAAAGAATATGAAAAAATGTTTGGATTGAACTTTGTTCCTGAATCAATAGTGTACAAAATGAATCGGGATTTCATGCATGTTTAACGACGTCCACATTATTAAAAGCTTTCAGAAACTAGCGCTTTGATGACTTGAAGTGGAGCCTGATGTGTAGAAGTATGATCTAACTGCGATCATGAAGGCTTGGCTATATCTCCGAGTGTAAATTTTACAACCCAGTCATCAACATCAGCATACAAATACATTTGAGCACATTTCGTATGGAGATCCTCCAAGAAGCAAGGTAGACACATTTTTGAGTGTTTGATTAGTCATTTCCAATAACTTCATTATTAGCACTCAGTCAACTCTTTCTTTGTCAGTATGATCTATTTTGCCATGTAGCAGGCGGGGATTGACGAGGCAGCACATGCACTGCCCCCAGCGTAAATATCTGTTACCTGTTTGACAAAGGGATGCTCTAGCTTATCCATGAAAGAAGATAGCCTTGTATAAATAAGGTGAAACACTCGATAGTTCACTTTCTCGCATTCTCGAATTAGCAACAATTGTCGTAGTCTACTGATCCATCGACGGTCAGCTCCACCGTCCACAGGGTCCATGAGATACGACCATCAAATGACCTACTGCCATCTGTGCGATGCGATTATAAATGTCAAATGTATTTGGACCGTTCGACATGTTTCCGTCAATCAGAAGACGTGTTGGTTTTACCCTCATCGTCGGTCAGTTAATAGTCTGTTATGACATTTCATAGTGGCATATGAGATGGGATGAAGTTCTTCAATAATGTAATCGTTCTATCTGCTTTAGTATAGATGGGTACTACTGCTTCCTGTTAACAGGGCGACCTGACAAGGTGGCGAGTAATCGCTTGATTGGCGTTGGGATGTGCAGATTCTAGGATGCCTTTCCCACATAAGAAGGTCGCACAAGTGACCAATTTCTACCAGATGTGTTGACAGAGTATCATATCTTCGATATTTCGATATTTTTGCATCTAGTTTTGCTTATTATAAATACCCATTCTCATGACATGATTTATAGTAATGGTTCGGTGTGGGTCCCATCAATTTGCATGAAATAGAGCCTGTCCTATTTCATACGACTCCTAGGCATGCCACGCGCTGTTCGCGCTGTGAAGCTCGTTTACATGCTACAAATTGTTACTACAAATTGGAGCGATATGCAAGTGGGCGAGAATGACCCAGCGATATAGTGCTAGTAGCCGCGTGGTCATTTCAGTCAAGATATCTACTCGAATATCTATAACAAAAGAGATGCTGTGATGCAGACCATCACATGGATAAGTATTAATCTTTGGAATGTGTTCGGGTAGAATGCAGTCTGTATATCGGCCTGTGACATTATAAACCTCCTTGACAGTTTCTCTCACAACCATAGCATGTTAACCCCATTAACTTGTATAAGAGGGGGAAATCGACAAACACTTGAATTTGTCAGATGTGATGTACACTGCATTATGCGACGCTAAAGATGCAGCGTTACAAGCCATTTCGCTCTGTCATGTCTTTTAATTTTTATTTGTAATGATTACCTGCTGTTGACCGTGGCACAAAAAAACACTGTTGCGCTACAGCATGTTGGCAAATTATTCAAATGGTGATTCACGGTCGGCAAGTATTCAGTCAGCACGCTATGCACCCGCGAAAGATGACAATGCACACGTGGTTCCATTTACCTATAGGAAAGACAACATTGAACTAGCTCTTGTCGCCGCGAATGTCTTCGCACAACCAATCAATACACAAGCAGAGAGACTCGTCCACATGTTTGAGGTGCACATTAATGAAAATTAATCCGCTCTTTTCCGAGTTATTAAGTATGTTCAGTAGTATACACAATGAGTACAAGCCCCCACAGTCCGAGTTGGTGACAATATCGGCGGACAGGTATAATAGTGGAGAACGTGTATTCCCTTACAAACATAAACGTGGGGATTGCGTAGGGAAAGTGTGGGGTATTGGTGGGCGCATGGGGTTCGTGTGGGGCGAAGCGTGGTTTGGAACTTTCCTCGTGGGGATAACGTAGGGTTTGTGTGGGGCAGCTGTCCACGGTTATGCAAATTTAGCATAAATATGGGGCTTATGTGGGGCGGATGTGGGGATTATGACGGGTGAATGGGCGACAGTTCTGAGAATTCAAAGTCCACGTGGGGATGATGTAGGGCATAACTTTATCTGCTACATATTCAAAGTGTAACGTGGGGTTGGTGTAGGGAAAATGAACTTCGGAGTTAATCGACTGAGTTGTTTGTAGGGATTAGGTGGGGTAGACTTTTTCAAGCGCTCGTAGACAAAGTCCAATGTAGGGAATGTGCCGGGCTGTGCTGAAAGTTTAAGTCCGGCGTGGGGATGATGTAGGGCAAAATGCTCGCCGTTTTCATAGCTTAAGATAAACGTGGGGATTTTGTTGGGCAAGCATTCTTTCATGCATAGCCTAAGACGATAGTGGGGTTGAAGTGGGGCGATATTTTATTTGCACATATAGTGTGAGATAGATGTGGGGATCATGCAGGCAGACTGGGAACTCTGTTTTCTTAAAACAGTAATGATTTTGGGCCAGTTTCAGTTCAGTAGCGTCGAAAAGACGGATGCGCCACCCCACACAGTCAGAAAACAGGTGGGCCATCACCTTTTTTGTGGTGATGGGGTCTGGTCATCACCCTTTTCGGGCGATGAGAAAAGGTGACGACAAAATCCATCACCCTAAAAAGGTGATGAAACCAGGCCATCACCACAAAAGGGTGATGAGATCCAGTCATGATGAACGATGAGTGGCCATCCTTGGTCATCACCCTAAAAAGTTGATGAAATCTCATCACCTTTTTAGGGTGATGACAGATGAGTGGTCAGACAAGATCATCACCTTTATAAACAACTATATCCAAATAAATATTGGTTTCCTAAAATATATTTACCTCTACAAAATTTCTGTAATATATCAGTTTCATTATACTGTAAATTGATATAATTTGTAACAGACGTAATAGGTATAAAAAGATTATTTGTTCATTCACTTGCATTACTAATGGAAAATTTATTTACCCCACACCAGAAAGATAAAGATTGACTTGGAAAGTCTATGTAACACGCATAACCTGAGATCAAGAGTTATGCCCCCTGTCCTGTAGCTCTTTTGTGCCTGTGGGTAAATTTGGTTGCACTCGACTGAAAGCGGTAGGGCCAGAATCTGACGGCGATAAAATGCCAAAAAAATTCTGTTGTGTTCCGGGCTGCAATGCCGCTGTTAAAAAACGGAACAAAGAGACGAAATATCCATGGTTGAAGGATGTAACTTTTCACCCATTTCCCACCCGAGAGAAAAAATGCGTTGCGTCGAAACTGGGTTCAAATGGTTCGACGCGAACCGACATGAGGACCAAACAAGTTTACCCAGATTTGCTCCTTATATTTTGAAGGAGGGGTTGGTCCAACTTCACATAACCCGGTGCCAACATTATTCCCATGGAACGTGGACGCCAAGAGACGGTTAGTTTCTTTCCCTGTGCCGTAGACAATCATTGTTGTTATATTTAGCTTTATCGCAACTCGGCATGGCTGCATGTTGTTGAACAATCAAAAACACTGCGAGCGGTTTGAGGCAAGTTTCCTGCTTGTCAACTGTCATCAATCTGAGGATTTGGGGTGGGGGAGGGGCTTGAGTGAGTCGACTTGTACACATTATTTTTTAAAAAATAACAGACTTCTATCAACTTCAAGTTAAATATATTTATATATTATAACTTTAGTATTTTTATTTTATTTAAATTTTAGAAAATAATCAGGGGAGCCTGAAAGACATTTTTTTTGAATTTTAAAGGGGGTACAAATTAAATTGAATATAAACTAAACTATCTAATGTGATAGTGGCTTAAGACCTTATTTATTATCATTATTTCCAGCTCCACAGCTTCTTCAATAAAGGCAGAATATCCAATTCATGTGCCAGTACAGACAAATGAGCAACAACCTATTGACCCAGTGGTGGTAATAAACCCGGAATACTTGTATGTAGTTGGTGAAACAGTCGTCAGTGAAGAGGGTATGGGTATCACAGAAGTGTTGACTAAATGTAAGTATACATAATCAACAAATTAGGGGAAATACCTTGATCGATGTATTATCCCTTGATCAGGGTATTATACCTCGATCGAGGTATAGGCCTGTACCTCGAATGGGGTATAAGGCTATGTCAACTTCAGGTTTTTTTATATTTATGGAAAATGTGGACATCCACACATACCCTGGACTGCATGGATCTTTCGACAACATATATGGCTTCATTGTTCCATGATTTTCAAAGCAACTTATTGCTCCGTTCATGCGACTAATCATTCAAATTAGCCACTTTAATATTTCAAAAATGAAACATGGCTTCAAATGACATATTCAGGAAAATTTATTATGTAACTAAATAGCATGCTATGGAATAATTCCATCCCAAAGTTGCATGAATGTAGATGCATTGACTGATGAGTAATTTAGAATAAATGCACAATTTCCTAGCATGCACAAACATGGCAGGGTCAGAATACCCAGAGCAGAGGTCTGTTTTTTATGTGCACATGCTAGCAGATTAGATTATGGGTCTGTCAATTAATCTTGATTTATTAAGTAGGCATTGGCTCTCAAATCTTGCAATTTGCGCATGACCTTCCGGACATCGAAGTATGCCATCACATGCCATTTTCATTTACAGAATTTCACCAAATATGTCATTTGAATTCATCTTTCATTTTTGAAATATTGAAGTGGCTAATTTAAATGATTAGTCGCATAAAACGAAGCAATAAATTGATGTGAAAAACATGGAACAATGAAGCCATAGATGTTGTTGAAAGATTCATGCAGTCCGGGGTATGTGTGGATGTCCACATTTTCCATAAATATATAAAAACTGAAGTTTTCCCCAACCTGATCAACCTGTGTAAGTTTCAAGAGTTATATGCAAAGGTTCCAAACACTTTTTTTTTATCAGGGACTTATCCTACATGTCCAGTGCAATGTATTGCATGAAATGCCCACAGTGAGGTCACAACACATACATGTATCATACATGGGAGATAATCCAACAATAGGTAGTTGAATGAACATAAAAGATTATTTGATATATGATGTATACTGATATGAACTAGTCAAGTTTTGACAAATTATTCCACCTAGTCACAAAACAATTGTAAACTAAGTTGCACATGTTTTTGTTATTCGTCCTATCGCTGTACTAGGGCTGAATTTAATCGGATTTTTTTGATTATATAGATACAAACAGGTCTGTTATAACTGCGAGATAAATTTGCAATGTACATGGAGTTAAATATGTTTAATTTGTCGATTAATATAATTCAAGGACGATTATAGGTAAATATGCGATATTGCTGTCTCAGACAACCCAGCTTCACAGCGAGCTGTTCCCACCCGTAGCTGACTTTCATAAGATTAACTTTAGGAAATACAGATAAATTGCTATGAATAAAAATTTAAAGAAATAAAATGTATCCACCAGTAATTATCGGAGGAGAGTTAGTTCGCAAAATACACTGTACTAAAGTTTAAGAACTTTTTGACATACAGAATCAATTTATTAAATAAAATTGGCACCAGACCATGTAACATTGAATTTTTATCCCAGTTGTGCGGGTCATTAAAAGTTGATGGAACAGGTGATTGGTTATTGTCTTTTTTTGTTCAGCGAGAGTACTATGTGGGGTTTCCCATTTTGGTAGTATCCCTAACCAGTTCATGCAGTAACAATAATTTGCTATAGAATGTATACTGCCCTGATTGAGTTTTAGCTAATATAAATAATTGTGTTTGTATTTCAATGATCTATAGGAACAGGCAAATACTGGACCCCACTCATTGTGTGAATTGGTAACAGGATAATGGATTAGATTGGCTTGTGGACCTCATGTGAATACCAGTTATCCTCTCATACAAGGAACAGAAGATAAAACTGTGATATCCTGTTCATTTCTAAGAGGTGGAATGTCCCACCAGTTGTGGGGAAAGGGGTGCCAAACCAGTTATTTGTAACTTATTTTGAAAAAAAACAAAACATCTAAAGTGATGTCCCCCAAATTTTTGTGTTGTTATTCACAAAAGCCCCTTGACTTACTGTACATTAGGGGTTAAGAGTTTCAAAGTTGTTTCAAATATGTTCCCAGTAACAGATCCATATTGCCTTCTGATGAAATGTGTTATAACACTTTTTTTATTGTCTTTTAAGGTGGCTATGTATGGTAAAACAGGTCCCTGTTGGTACTGCAGTCTTCACGAACAGTGATGATGGAAAAAAATCACAAGGTTGTATTTTCTGAAGAAACAGTATGGCAACAAACTTCTCCCAACCCAGACCAATGTAGACGCACCTCTCCCAGGCTTTGTCTCACAGGAACTGGCTAAGCGACATAGTGTAAGTTGAAGAAAATTATTCATATCTGTTAGGAGAACATGGAACACACCAGTTCCACATTGGCGGCTGGTATTTGTTTCCTGTATTAATTTATTATGATAGATCGGGCATTCAGAATATACTAATCGTTTTTCATTGTTTGACTTCCATTTTATGTTTGCAACCAGTTCAAGGGCACACCGTGGTCCAAAGTAAGGAGAGGCATCACCCAGAAATGCCATGATGTAGCAAGGTCAGGTAGAATCCACCAGAAAACACCAATGCAGAAGCATGATCTCCACATGTCAGAAGAACTGGAGGACCCTTCTTCAGCTTCACTCTCATCTGCCGTGGATTCGTCATCCTCTGACGATGACAACAACAGTCCTCCAAGGAATGCTAAAGGCCATCCCACAACAGGTGGGAAAAGACCAAGACATATTTTTTTAAACCTTTGAGGAATGAAAAACCATTCTACTTGACACAGACTTTCAATGTGCTTCCTATTTTGTGCTCGGGTGTTTTAAGACATGGTACAATGTATATTTTATGCTGCTAAAGAATAAAAGGTGAAATTCTCGTGGATTTTGCTTCTGCTGGTGGTTATTTTAAGGGATGGATGATATTGCAGGAGGAATCTGGACATACTAGACAGTCTGTACAAATGAGATGCCCTTTCAGATAGAAGATGCCCCCTCCCCCACACCCCAGGAATTCCATACAGATGGTGTTTTGTGCATCCTGCCCCGTAATTTCCCCATTTGTGGGGATACTGCAGAGTGCTCTGCCCAATTCATTCCCCACTCCCAAATAACTACCCTGAAAATAACCCATTGTTGGTACATTCGGGGGCGACAACCCCACACCATCCCACACCATCCCCACACGTGGGGATATTGTAGGGTTACTGTGGGGATGTTGCCATACCACCTTGGGGGGTTTTCTGCCCCATATTGGAATTACTGCCCCGCAGATTCCCCACGTGGGGATATTGTGGGGTTTTCTGTCTCATGCTGGAATTACTGCCCCACAGATTCCCCACGTGGGGATGTTGTGGGGTTTTCTGTCCCATGCTGGAAGTACTGCCCCGCAGATTCCCCACGTGGGAATGTTGTTGGGTTTTCTGTCCCATGCTGGAAGTACTGCCCCGCAGATTCCCCATGTGGGGATATTGTGGGGTTTTCTGTCCCATGCTGGAATTACTGCCCCGCAGATTCCCCACCTGGGGATATTGTGGGGTTTTCTGTCCTATGCTGGAATTACTGCCCCGCAGATTCCCCACGTGGGGATATTGTGGGGTTTTCTGCCCCGCAGATTCCCCACGTGGGGATATTATTGGGTTTTCTGCCCCGCAGATTGCCCACTTGGGGATATTGTGGGGTTTTCCGTCCCATGCTGGAATTACTGCCCCGCAGATTCCCCACGTGGGGATGTTGTGGGGTTTTCTGTCCCATGCTGGAAGTACTGCCCCGCAGATTCCCCACGTGGGGATATTGTGGGCTTTTCTACCCCGCAGATTCCCCACGTGGGGATATTGTGGGGTTTTCTGTACCATGCTGGACTTACTGCAGGAATATTGTGGGTCGATTCCATACCAGCTTTAAATATAGTTCCCCGCATCATCCCCACATGTAGGGAACACGTGGGGCTGAGGTTGGGATAGTGCGGGGATTTAATTCAGCTAAGCAGCATTAAGAAACTCCTTTTCCATGACTAAGTCCAATGTGGGGATTTTACCAAATCACTACACATTCCCCACGTGATCCCTACATAGCTTGCCCGACATAAATCCCACAAATTCCCCAGCTTATTGGTTTGTCAGGGATAGTGAAAATTATATCACCGGTACTTGAAAAATGGAAGTTTGAGTGAAAATATAGGTGTTTACATGTACAGTTTAGGTACACAGTAATCTGATAATAGCTTGTACATGTGCCCAATATACGATTCCCTCTTTTCGGGCAAAGCAATACGTGGTAAAACTTTACAATAATACCGATATTGACTTAGTTTAGCAATGTTAGTGATATTTCCCCCTAGATCTGTTTGGTATGATTAATGAATACTGTATGTGTTAATGTTGAACAAAGCGCTCCATATATTACTGACCATTCCATTTTTTTTACCTTGTTTACTGGTTATTGAAGTCCAAGTTTCGCAGGCAGAGTTTCACAATAGTAATGATTTCAAGGGCAACACAAGTCTGAGGTTGGATAGGTTGGTTCTGGTCACTGACACTCCGTAACTTTATAGTTTATCATATTGGGGTCATTTTGGGCCTATTTGCATAACCCCTCAAGCGAAGGATCATGGTTAGATTCAAGATGGCGTCCACGTGGGGTTCCGCGACGAAAAGAGGGCAAAAACTATTTTATTTCACATCACATTAATATTCACTCATTTATCATGCAGTTTTTGCTGTGAAATTGCATAAATATAAAGTTCGAAAAATCTGACCGAAAAATCGACCAAAAAAGCCTTTTTAGAAAATGACGTCACTTTTACGTCACCAAAGCGGCCATCTTGGATTTATTTACCTTTTTTGGTAGGGCTTGAACCGGGGGTATATTGTGGTAAGTTTCAGCCCCCTAGCTCAAGGGGTAAAAAAAAATTAAAAAAAGCCCGGTCTATACCGACAGTCTGTATATGTCGCAGTCGGTGACCATTCTCTTCAGCCATGAATCTCCCTTGTTTCAACCCGATGGCATGGACCGGACCAGTAGGCTCGGTGTCGGAAGATGATTTGCTGATCACTACCTGTTGATTATCGTCTTTCATTGTAGTCTAAACTATTGAAGACTAGACGGAGAGCATATCGATGTGTCAGGTCGGAGCGTGGAATGAGTATTGAAGGAATTTCTACTTTCCCCATGTACGCGTAATCAAAACGTGGTTGCCGAGAGCGTGGGACAAACACCGACTACCTGACTGCGGAACCTTACTAATAGAAAAGTTGTACAATTGCATTCGCATGAAATTCACAAAGCAATAGAGAAACTCAAAATAAAAGGTGATTTCCAGAGCGTTACCATCTTCGATCAGGTATTTATATATATAGCTTTCACTTGCAACTCGCATTGATTGGGGAAATAAAGAATCTAAAATGAAAGATGTCATTATTTTTAACATTACATTAGTAAATCTCTTCAATGTCTTTCTGGGTTCTGAAAAGCACTGGGAATATGTTATAGCCACCCATCCCAGAGGGAAAAATCAGCTCGTAGTATTTAATTAGTCCTGAATTCCGGGTTTCTTTACACCATACATATGTGATAGCGGCTTATCATCTGGAACAATAGACAATATCTAGGCTACACATATCTCTCTCCCCAGAGACGACAGTGGCCCTTGTATTAGGGAAAAAAGGAAAGTACTGACAGTTAAATCATATGGGGCCTATATATTTATAAAATCGTGGGTATCCCTCAAACGTCGAGCAAATCGCAATAGCTATTATGATATTGACGTATTGAGTTATTTTTTTCAAGAGAAATATTATAGCACTGACAGCATGGATTAGAAAAAAAGACCAGACTCTTGCGGTTTACGTGCGTCCTATGATTCTCTGTAGCTCTCTTCGCGACAAATAAAAACGAACGTTTTCAATTAGCGGAAAAAATAAAAGGGCAGACAAAATGGACTTATCGATAGCAACGATTTCATGCTTGCACAGCGTCAAATTGAAGTCTCAACAACTGCTTTCTGGCTAAAAAATGTGTGATCTCAAGCTGAGAATTCCCTTGTCACACGAATGGTGACTTGGCGATTATGTTATCCGGAATTATGAAGAGAAATTCCGATAGCTTTAGGCTAACTATGCTGTTATACTATAAAAATTGAAATAGAATAATTCTGGGTATGCCACGAGAGAATGCGGACGAACGTCCAAATATATTTACTTCCAAATGGTCCCATATCCTGATGACGTATTCTATATCTCTCAGTCACGTGATGAATTGTGTTTTCATTCATCTGTATGACACGTGAATACTCATCTAGAAATCTAACGTCGATTGTGTAACACGAAACCAACTAAATTGTCATTGTCAACGCAAAGTACATGTACCGCAAGGCGTGAAGGTCTGTATGTAACCCGATACACCAAATTAAAGCTTGCTCTTCAGACTGTGCCAGCTTAATTCAGGGACCTCGCGCTAGCGATTAAGTTGATGTCATGGTACACGAGGGAGGTGATAGGCTAATTGAATTGTATAACGATCCTCACCTGTCATTTAATTGTCATGGATATTTGGGGCCTGCATTGCATCAAGGGATAGAAGTGGTATTTTATTGTCATGGATGTAGAGGGCCTACGTCATCAGGTTTCAGGACCATTATCTATGAAATCATGATTCTGGGTTATTACATTCATCCTATAACCGATATCGCAACTTTCCATCAACGCGATAGTTTTATTTTATGGTTCATATGACGGTTCGTAAACATATTTTCAAACTATCAAATCAATTCAGACATCAATTTTACCCACTTAGTTTTAATGCATGGTATGGCCGAAACAATATTACCGGAACTTGACATGCTGAGTGAAAATGTGGGCGTGGGACCTCGAAATCATATCTTTTAGCGGCACTGTTAGCTGAATGGACAACGATTACCGGCATGTTAAAGCACATTTTTCCTGGACAGCCTTCATAGCCTTCTTGTTTAGCGCTAAATTAATAGTGTTTGTGCCAAACAGGTGGTCTTCTATGTTTTTGGAGTATGGACTGGTGAAGCTACGTTGAATATTGGAGCGAAACTCGTTCATGAACGCGAACTATTACCTCTGAAATAATCTCCCGGATACTGTCATTTAATTCATTATACAGGCGAGGAGGTCTGCAAATATGATCTCGCAGTTTAATTTACCCGGAGGACAGCCTTCCAGTATCCACTCTGATCAACTAACTATTGCTCAAATGATGCAAACAGTGAGTCACCAAATACCAGTCCTGTGTCACCGCATTGTGCAATACTGCTACTCTGGGCATACAATCAGCGAAAGAATGGAAACACACAAAATATATCGTTATGAAAAAATCATGAAAGCCTTACCAAATTAAATTGAATCTAAGAAAAACATACCATTTAAAAGACAGGCATTTTAAAAAATAAAGCAACAATTTGGGCGATATAATGTGTGGGGTGCGTCTCGTGCCGTCTGCTCTGGTTGTCGAGCTTTAACTGTTGCAAACATAAAATGCAAGGTCTAAGACAGCTTCAACTCGGCGAAACCTAACCCTCGAGAGAAAAAGGAAACAACTCCTCCAGTCTCTTGTGGGTGAACTACGCGATTTCCAGCTGAAGGTCGATATCGATTCGATGACAAACCAGTCGTTCCTAAGCTGGTGGAAGTAAGCCTTCCCATGTTCTAGGTCAACAACTCCTAGAACTTTCAGACATGTATATACTCGGAGCAGTCAATGGTCAAGCACCCTGGGTGCGCAATTATAGTCATCTCTGAAGAACTACATTATAATTGCGTCATGTGATCATCAAATACAATTTTCGTAATCCTTTTCCGGTTACACAGGAAATACGTAAGGAACCAAACGGAGCTAGTGTATTACAAAAAAAATCAAGATACAGTTGGTTGGAGGGTGGGAGGCGGAGGGGATGGAGGGATACCAACAGACTGAGCTAGATAACCAACTGCCACATACTAACGTTCCAAATTCACAAAGACCCGTTTCAGAACCCAAAGCCTTGTTCTTCCGCCGCTGTTATTTTTGGTGCTAATAATATAATGCGAACAAGGAAATTGTCAAATCATTCTATGACATCTACCAGGCAGGATGCTGCCATTTGTCCATGAAAGTTACCACTGTATAGTCAACACTAATAAACCTCTTCTGATTTATTGCAAGAAAAGTCCAATGCGTCATCAGTCAAAGAACAACCCAACTTATGTTGAGGAATGCATCATTCGCCCACAACTTCCGGCCTTGCTCAAACAATTGCCCTAAAGATGATCATAGAACTGAATTAGAACAGTCTAAAGAATAGAATATCTCTTTGTTGTATACTTATACCCCAAAGCGATGACATATAGAGAAAAACAGACATTAACATTGATAGCCCAGAAACTCAATATCCTTCAGCCAAGCGACCTATTATACTCTCAGCTAAATTCTCGAATACTGCCTTGTAAGCGGGACCAGCGATGTCCAGATATATAACATTGTCTTTCAAATGTTTTCAGCATGTTTATCTCACGTTCATGCCAGGGGCTTCCGTCAGATACGAAATATCAGCTCCAACCATTATACGACATGGCTGACTTTAAACAGACGACGGATTCCTGCAAACTGTCAGTCTGACCGGTATATGTCAAGGAGATGGTTTTCATTCATCAATGCTGTTGTTCTTTCATGTGTACAGGATTTAGCCTTGACATCTTGAACTTTCATACTACATTGATAGGATTATAAGTGCGCTCTCTGTTGGAGTAGGTAGCCATACGTCGGAAGTGGCCCGACGTCCAGATTGGCCTAGGTAAATGGAGAAAACAGGGAACAGACGTCGTGGTAAAGGGAAGACATCCATTTCCCAAAGATCCGGATTTCCTGTAAAGGTAACGAAGCTGTCAAAATATACTATATATATATATATGGAGCCAGGACGGATTGATCGACATGAAACTTGCAGGAACAAAGGTACTGGCCCGAAGAATACAAATAGAAAGCCTCGGGACCGAAATTCAATATGCAACCGTCGCACTGACGTCGAGAATGACGTAGATAAATGGAGAAAACAGGGAACAGACGACATCTTGGTAAAATGAAGACATCCATTTTCGAAATATCCGTATTTTCTATAAAAATAACGAAGCTGCCAAAATATAATATTATGTAGCCTGGAGACGAAAAGGAAAGGGCGGATTGATTGACATGAAACTTGAAGGAATAAAGATATTGACCCGAAGAGGGCAAATGGAAAGCGTCAGAAACGAAATTCATAGTCAGCTGTCTTCCAAAAAAAAAGACAATTAACCTCAATTCCAAATGAGTATGAAATGAAAATCTTATAAACATCACAATTTCCATTGATGACATCCTTCACCAAAATCCTAATCACTGTCAATTATTCTTTATCCCAATGAATTTTCATTTCGTTTTCCAGAGTCTATACCTTATTCACGATGTGATTGTGTCGGTTCATTTAAACATCATGGAGATATAAAACATATGATATTTAAACAGCCCCTAACCGTGGGTTGGGCGAAATTAAAGACAAGTTACGAAATACAGAGCCTGACCGATCGTGCCCGCTACGATCGTATTTTGTCAACAGTGTACGAGGTATACCAGGACTATATATGTTGGTGGTATAGCCCAGTTTGACAAGACTCTGCAATAAAATTCTGAGGCGTTCTGAAGCGATTAGCGTCGCTAATATAGGGATTATCCAGTGCTAGAAGATATATATATATATAGCATTTGGTATATGAGAAGGAACGGGCTTTTGAATGATTATCTTTTAACAATTTCTGCATTTTGGCGTATTCATGGGGAAATAGATCGCTAGGTCTCCCAAACCTGGTGCATAGTTTTGGTTTACCCATAAGCTGTTTGTACATGTAAATAGTTTGCCAAATTTCACATAGATATTGTTAATAAGAAATTGAAGGAATTCTATAAACAAAGAAGCATATCAAGAATAAAATCCCTTAAGTGCAGTGGAACTAAAGAAATCTTTATGGCGTCTAACATTAACAGTGATCAGTTCTATTGAACACCGATATTATCAAAGACTTCGATATTCCATGGTAGTTTTAATATGTTCTGGTTGTGTTGACTATTAGTCATAATCAATTTACTGCAGAATCTTTTTTATTCTAATTGAGTATTAATTAGCAATGTGTTTGTTTTAATTATATATCCTATACCTCATGTGGCATATATGGCTGTTTCACTTCATTTGTTTTTTTAATTCTTCATTCGTCATCAAAATGATGGGAAAAGTTGTTTTATCTTTGTTCTGTGGTTAACGTTCAAGAATATTGGCTTATGTTGTCTCTATATTTAGTTGTTTTAAGCAGTCATAATTCATCCTCTGTGGTTGAGAAGATATATGTGGTTGCCTAACCTATATAGTTACGTAGGTTTACATCCAGCGCTTCTGCATCTCAATCATGACATATTGTTTATAGGCACATCCTCACAGATGGTGACACTAGCTACCAACAAGCTATTGTTTTATCGTTTGTATCAAGATTATCTTATCTTAAAGACCCAGCCTGGAAGTATCAGTCTCGAATTCAGACATACATCAAAAAGGCAACTTCTTTAAATTATACCATCGAGACAATAAGATGTTCCAGTTGTCAGATTCTGATGGAGATTAAATGTAATTCGATTTCTGAAAGCCACACATCAATGTGTAGGTGGCCATCTTTGCATAAACAATATAAAACAATATCTCTGTCGCGTTTTGTATCTCTGTAGATAGCACAACCTGCATATTTTGTTATCATGCCCAGCTACAGGAGGAAATGATTGGATGAAACTGAAAATGACTGTCGGTTTGTACATATAGCTACATGTAAGAAGTTACTGATTTACTATGCAGGAAATTTCAATCGTCCTTGCAGGCAACTATTTCCGTGCAATAGTAAATCAGCGAAAACATTTTTCCCGGATCTACACACAATGGTTACCCCCTCTTGTTACAAAATTCAACTGGTGAGGACTGATCGAAAATACAAATAGTGTAATGCTCTGTTCCTTGTGATCCAACGTGATAATAAATTACAACACATATAAGGGAAGTGGGAAGAGGTGCCGACATACTCACAATAAAAGACAACTCGGTCAACTAATACAAAGTAGCGATCCCCCCAGAAAACCATGGAGGTGGGTGGGGGGGGGGTTATTTCCAAAATTTAACTGGTGTACACTGATCGAAAATACTGATAGTGTAATACTCTGTTCCTTGTAATTCAACGTGATAATAAAGGACAACTGGGGTCAACTAACGTAGAGGTTCGCTCAGAAAACCATAGGGTGGGTTATTTCCTTGATTCTAATCCGTAAGCGAGCACTTTGACATCCTCTCGAAGCGCATGCCTGCACTAGATGCTGTGAGCAGGGTTATCAATCATTGTGATGTAGGTCTAATCGACTAAGACATGTAAGAGGGGGATACATATATACGACCCATGTACACAGGCATAATCATATTCAGTGTTCATATATGAATATTCATATTCATGTATGAACATCAATGCAGTTCACCCAGCGGCAGTCTACAAAAGATATACAACACGTCTGTCTAGAAAATAACTCAACCCACCTTCAACTGCACGAGTGATGATCGTTACTCCTGCCATGGACATTTAGACAGGATAAGGTAGGACTTGCGTGTTACCGGTACGCCGGAAGCAAGGGTGAATTATATCATACCGTTAGCCCCCACAAAGTTTTGATACACTGCACATGCTGTCAGGTTATGCGTGAACTTCACCCAGAACTTTCAGCGTCAGAGACGAATGATCATCACTGCTATACTGAAGGCAAAAATGTCAACCATTCAGCTGGATGTGATATACTGAAGGTAGCAATGCAGATATGTATAACATATGTGAAGTGCTGAACACTGGCGTTCAATTTCAAGACAGAAGCGGCCAGTAGTTCCCAATGAATCTGCCCATATATACAAAAACTATCTGTTCCGTGAACATCGGTACTGGTAACACTGGCTACCTTTTATATCCAGAGTGGATTTCATAATGGTTTACAAGAATTAGTTACCGTTGATGTGCATTTCTTGCGGTCAGCTTCCTCTGAAAATTTGAGACATCGGGTACAATATATATGTGAAGTTTTCAATTCTTCTCGTTTTCTGATTCGCATACTTAATGGAAAGATAATCCATCGAATTATAATACTGACTTAGGCGGGAAATCAGAGATCATCTGAACAATAATTCTTTTTTCGTCGGGTGACTGGAGAACCCTTAATATTTGAATTCATTGAGCTTCCGAAAATGACTTCCCCATATCGGCTTCCTCACCATTATTGCCGATCTAATTCCAAATGATCAAATGCGGGAATTTTCAAGGCAGTTTTTATAAAAACCACTTACAGAAAAATCTTCTTATGGCTGAAAGGGTCATTTCGATTCTTTGTATTACTCAAAAAGTACAAATCGTTTGAGGCCAAGTCACGAACGTTACACAGTCTGTTCGAGATAAGGATATTACTGGACTATTACATCAGCAAAGTCGATTAGTCTGTTCAGTCGAAATGTAATAAAACTTCTCAAGAAGCGAATCTACGTCCGATGGACGCATAAAGCGTTATCCTTGTGTAGCTAACAGCACAACTGACAAACGAACTTCACTTGAGCACTGAAATATAGTTAAAAACGACGTTAAATCATATTCACTCACTCACTCACTTGAGCACATAATCAAATTCGAATTGTGTGACTTAGTTGAATTAGACTTAGAAAAGTAGAAGTCAGATTATTCCATAGAAATACTGGAAGCCCATTTTCCTTCGATATTTAAACTTCCTAAATATCAGGCCATAATAGTTTGCGATTCTGGAATGATACTTAAACGTACGTGTTAATGTAAATGATGGAACTCTGTGGTTTTCCTGATTCCTGTGCCTCAGTTTGTGGGAAACTATAATTCAACTAACCATGAGCTTTATAGATGACAAGAAGGGTTAATGTAATTGCATTTTCACAGAACAACGATATCTTTTTCCGATTTCGAGTTTAATCACATTCAATAAATCATTATTTGCAGGCCAATCTAATTACGATTCACGAACTGTTAGTCTGATAGGTAACATTAGTTTCCGATACCTCCTAATACTTAAGGATAGATACTTCGTGTTAGAGAGCACAAGAGAAACATTCTTCCCTTACTGGCTTGTCCTATGATATATTATTTTTTGTCTCAATGACAGAATACAGCGCAACAGTGGATAAAATAGACCATGACGGACTTAGGATTATCAGATGAGCGACTCGGATCCCCCGGTATCATATCTTTCGGTTAGTCTCCAGTCACTTGGTCGGCACCAGAACCAGTACATTTCATATCGTTAGGCAATGAAAATGGTGAGACCCAAACATATGTTTCCGACTGGAAGGAAAGCCAGAAGTATTTCGTCGACAATCTCGTCTCGACTAACCGTTATTATGTTGTCTCTGTACCCCTTGAAAGCAGTGTCATACGGGGATAGTGGGTGTTGAGTAGAGGGAGATAAAACAAGAAAATGTCAAAAATAATGAAGCAGTATATGACTGAATCAAGAAAGATATTCACAAATCAATTGTTGATCATCTGTTGAGCTGCTAATTACTGCCGTTGCCAGGAAGTGGATAAATAATTGGACAACATGCGGCAAAGTGATTTTTTGTGTTATAAAATTCATGTGTTATAGATTCATCTAGTGAATATATATTTGTAAAGATTAAAGAGGTAATAGACTGAGATTGCAGACATTTCCGACAACGTATCAATAAAACGAAATGACTCCCATTTCCTGTACATCTACGCGTCTAAGGGGAAGAGAAATATGATTCAGAACTGTCAATATGACAACTTGAGTTGAGGAAACACAATAATTTAAGACCATCTCCAACAGGACAGGTAGAACGTATGATACCAGTAAACACATGAAAACTTCTAACACAGCCTATAAGCTAAAGAATCCGAATTGGTCAATAAATGTCGATTATCGTAAAATCCATTGTTTATCTAGGATTAGTGAACACATTTTAATGCATAGCTGATGCACTGTTACAAAATCAATTGCTGATGCGAAAGCAACGATTTCAAGCTCCAATACTCATCAGTTGATCCAATTTTAGTGTGGTTATCCACAATTGCAAAATGTTACGATATGGTCCGAAAAGACAATCCACATTCAGTCTCATTCCGTAGCTACATCCATTTAGTGTCACCAGTCACTATACCTGACGAAGCAACATTATGATATCAGATTTTGACAATAAATGTTCAGAAAAAGTGTGTGTCTGTGTGTTTAGCTGTAAGGCACTCCAAACAGCTCGACGAAATTAAAGTGAAACTTGGCGAATACAATAGTTTTTATCGGATAAAAGCATCCATAGTCCACGGGAGTTGGACTGGCCACAGCCATAACATACTGTTATAAGTATAGACTGGAGAATGTCCATGGGCTGTATGCCTAGGACTTAGATAGATGCAAGCTCCAGATCAGACATTCAGTAGCGAGCCGTCGTCCAAATTGTGTGTAAGTTTATATACAAGATAAACCATAAAAAGATACTGAAGAATGTACATGCGAGCAGAAAATATATGTAGTACAACGAGCAAGATATCTAGCAAGCGCCAGCGCTGACATTCAGTAGCTATAGCCTTCATTCATACAGAATTTCCGTCAAAAATCAAAATACCTTATTATATTTCCTACTTTATAAGCACTAATAGGCCATGTGGCGGTATAGTGTATAACTGGCGAACCTCTACGGGATGCCTATTCTACACCTACTGCCATTTTTAATTCCAGAACTCAACTGCTTGAGAGGTAATCTTCAAATTCAGCTCAAATCACGGAACACACTTCACTAAGACGTCTGCACTTACAATCAACGAAAAATAACGATGATTGCATGGATTCTTATCCCCATGCATGAGCTATGGCCCCTTGTCACACTATGTGTGGCTATATGGTGCCACATATTGAATGCCTAAATGAGTCTCAAAGGCAGCTGCTGTGGATAAAAGATGTAGGTCATATGGAGTGTCTTAGCCCGCTTCCACTCCAGTAAACTATTTCTGGTCATAAGACGAGCTGGTCATCACTATGATGGCGGTGCAATAAAAATATACAAAAATCAAACTGGACGGCGATAAGTTACTCCTTCGTGATTTGTGGTTCTTTTTGGGGTACTGATATATATATTGATGTAATGAGATGATTGAGAAATCCGGACAGCGCATAAACATGATCCGTAGAACTTCGATTACATATATACATCTACGCCGAACAGCAAACATCTCATGGTTGATAATAATAAAGCGGAAAATACGGACAACATTTCCGTCCCTTTCATGCAGTTTTTCCATATAAAAAGAACAGAACGTTTCAGACGCGGCGAAAGCAATTCGATATTGGGGTGGCCAAATCGGGTGTGTCCCCCTCCTGCGAAATTTAGAAAATTTACCCTTCATTTCATGCAGTTTGGTGTATTTTCAGAAAAGCTGAATTGTTTGAAGTTATGGGTGCCAAACGCGGCAATTTCAACGACTGCCAAAATAAGAAAGCTAACCCAGTCCTATTTGCCCTGGACTTGTTTGTCTGTATGCTTAAAGCCGATCGCACTAAAAGACATATTTTGGCGCATATTTCTATTTTGCTTAACTTCAAACCAATTTTGAAGAAATTTGGCATTATTCGGGTAAAAAAGATACGTAATTCAGTACATATTATAATTCCCCTTTATCAGCTCCATCAGGGGTAGACAATTTGCCTACAGACAGAATATTGCTAGATAACCAGTTTCATCTTCATTGTAACCAAAGATGTCGCGAAAGTGTTCGGCACACAGTTTCTGCCGACGAAGTCGAGAATAATTTTCGGATCCATTTGATTCCAACAGAATCTGCTAAGTGTGCGCTATTGCTCACGTATTTCCCAAATACATGCTCCATAATCCGATGATATAGTCATGCAGTTGTCCAGTTGTCTACCATTTAAAATGGACGAAGAGTACCGTTATTGCAACTTTATCAGGCGATACATTTGTACGCTGTCACCATTGTTGAGCTTTGGAATGAAGGCATTTGTCTAATAAGTTTTTGCAAGAATTATCTGCGAGTGGAATGAAAGAGCAGTAGGGGCCTTAACACTATTATTGTTCGTGCCGGGAAATGACTTGTCAGCACTAGCGCTTGTCTATCACCTTTCAACATTCTGTTAAAAAGTCCTCCCATTCATCTGATCCGAAAGTCCTGACAAATGAAGACTGTAGGATTGAAGGCTCAAACAAATAGATGCATTAACACCCTTCTTGGAATGTAACTGAAATTTTCTAGAAATAAAGACTTAGCCATACTCAGATGATACAGTGTTGAAGTTGTTCACCTTGCATTCGTTTTAAGTCAATAGAAGGTTTAACTGCTTTTTTTCAAGCAATTCTCTTGTTTCCTTCTGTTCAGTAACAGACTACTTGAACCAGGAAATGATAAATTATCCACAGAGATTTAAAGGATTAATTCGGAAAGTCAGGTTCACGCAATAACACGAAACAGGGGTAGCTTATTAGCAACCACACTACAAATTTATTATGTATGACTATGGATGGTCTCCCTGAGAGATATATTTTATAGATCAATTTCTAGTAGATTATTATTTCTTCCAAATGAAGAATATCTCGGTAATATTCAATAAGTTTTGACATTCAGGGTTACGAGATCATACGACTGTTATTGCAGATCATGAATTGAATCGATGAAGATCGTGTTAGCATTCTCATAATTGCCAAAGTATGAGTCTACCAGAAATATCTGGTTGATTCTCAAGTTTACGAAGTTTTCAACAATATTTTTTTTCAGAATTATTTCACCTACTCTAAAAAACGTCAGAACTAATGGAAAGCATGTGTTATGGAAGCACGAGGGAAACTAAAAAGCATAGTGTATCATCCTTCACTGACTGTTAATATCTTAGAAACATATGAAGTAGGAAAACGGAAAAGTCTTGATGTAGTCTACATCACTTTCCGCGGTAAAGAACCAATTTTTCAATTAGGAGAAGAAAGGGAACGGGGACAGACGATATGATATTTTCAATATCAACAATTTCACACTTGCCAAGCGTAATTTGGGTGTCTCAATCACTTCACCTTGACTGGCAAAGATATGAACTCAAGGGAATCGTTCCCTTGTCACTGAACGGTGACTTGGCAATTCCGTTATCCGGAGTTATGAAGAGAAATTGATATTTTTAGAGGAATATTTTCCATCCTATTCAAAGTGAAATTGAAATATCTTAGCAAATCACGGGCGAATTTAAATCACGCGTCCAAATATATTTGTTAAAAGCTTTATTAAAACCATGAGTTGTTAAATAATCATTGCCACTGTAAACGACTGTAAAATATTTAATTTTATCGGCTTTATTGTTATATTATTTTTTGTACATGTACAACTGCTTTGTGAAACATAGTATCCCAAATTTCGACATGCATCCCGACATGAATTAAAACACTTTTCTCCGGAGAAAAACGAATCTGTTCAGCAAAATAACATATAACTAGCGGCGTCGGAAGATAGTTCTGAGTTGGGGGGAGGGGGCACTATCCCAGCACTTTAGGCGAGGATCCAGCTCCGGGGTTCTAGACGGCCGTAGGACCGTTTTTAGCAATTTCCGACAAATAAAACGCATATTTTCTCAGATATTTCAACTGTATTAATACTAGTTTGGTAAAAAAATATATATATAAAAAAATGCTAACACACACAGAAAACTTTTGCACGTAATCCGGATATTCGATTAATATAACTCCGTCTTCATTTCCGTCAAATAAACAACTCGTCCAAATTTCCAGCGGTGCAAATTCGATTTGAATCAGTAAAACTTTCCAAAAAATTGATCCGTCGTTCATTTACAGATGCAAATGACTTCGTGACTCCTTTGAAGTCCAACTGCTCCGTCATGTCCCTGTGGGTGTGCAGTAGCACTACGTTGTTAATAGGCGCTTTTAGGTCATGCTCGAGCGGAGATAAGACTTGAGGCGTCTCAGCGTAGAGAAGGAACGCTCTGCCGTTGCTGTCATTACTGGGATCGTTAAGTAAATGCGAAGTAGCTTTTCTACTTCACACATCATGCGCCCTCCTAATGGCAACTATTACATCATAGCAACCAGTGTTCGAATACTCGTCACGCGTTTCAGAGACAAAAACTCATCCCCGCCCATCTTCGCTGTTTGAACCAGGTCAGGAAGGGTTTTCAACTGCAATGCCAATTTCTTCATTTCCACATCTCGTCCATACATTTCCACGAGCAGCGGAGGAATCTGACTTCGGATCCCTCTGGGACGTCAAAGGAACCATTGGCAGTGCGCATGAAGACGGGCTCCAAAGCCTCCAGTACCTCCTGACTGAGACGTTCATCTAGTTTGCCGACGAGCAGGTCGATTACCTCGAAATAGAAATGCCTGAGATTTGACTTAGGATCGTCATATCTATGAGACTCCGTGCCTTCATCTAATCGTCGGGGTATTCTCTGGTACCTTGGTAGCTCTGGTTCGCTGACGGCGTCTGTTACTACAGTGTTGTAGACCTCGTCAAGTAGACCTCGGTACAAACATACTTGTGCCCCCGCTTCCGACGCCCATGATAACATTTAAACTTATTATCCTAACCATGGCGAT
>JAVTVY010028493.1:0-11646 GCA_036873755.1 Hanleya hanleyi
AATCACAACACTCAGGAAAAGCACTGTATTTAATTCAACGTGGAATAAGGAAACTAAACCTAAATAATTTAAACTTCGCGGTTTGCTTACAACATTTCAACCATTAGTAAACAATGGTAACAGATAACAGCAGAGAAACAGACACGGGACCGGGTATCTCATCTCATCTGATGGGCGCCGCCATTTTCACTCTACGGGCGAAATAATGCTGCTCGTTAGGAATGGTCAAAAATGAAGAAAATCTGAAATATATAAAATTGTTAAAATTGTCAGATAAATTTTTAAAGTGATACCTCCGAAACAGAATCAATTTATATTTTTCTATATTTTTTCAATTTTACTCCGGTGCTGCGAACACGTGGTTCCGAACTGATTTTCGCACGTGTGACGTGTGCTGTGTGCAATCGATTTCAATAAATTTACCAGTCAAAAACTACGATGGCTCATTACAATTTCAAGAAAATTACAGTTGTGCCTCCAGCTAAGGTAAGTCAACATCGACAATCACAGATAATTTAGGACAAGCAAGTTGAGTACAACTAATTTAACCCAGTGTTAGTCCTTGAAATATGATGTTGTAAACTAGACCTTGCATAATCTATGTAGCATCAGATGCCAGTTACTGAACTCTTTTTGCAGATATATGTTTCCCTGTTCATTAGGGATAGACATAGGAGCACACAAAATGACTGAAAATCAAGGACTACTGCTTGACTCATAATTTGTGATGAAGAGGATTTTATGGGTGTACGGACATTTCCCCCAGTGGACATTTCCCCCAGCGGACATTTCCCCCATGGACATTTCCCCCAGTGGGCATTTTCCTAGTCCAGTATAACGTGACACCAGGCTTTCTTTTTTAATATGCTGTTGTTTACTGACAAGCCTGGTAGTCCCGTAGGCTTTCATAGTAAAGACAAATCAAACTACCACCGTCAACATATGAGCGGGAAAAACGGCCCAAAATGAAAAAATAAAGAATTTCCCTGCCCACTCACCTTGATATTTCAAAAGACCAGTACCTACTGCATTCATATCACGTAATTCCCAACTCTGACAGGTCTGATAACACGCGAGTGCACCCTGGCAATCTAGAGGTAGTTTTCCAGCGACTGAATTTTTCTCGCAAATATGGCGACAATGGAAAAGCCTTGACCTTGGTCCTTATTTGGGGATATCACGTGTTCACACAACTCGTCACATAGTGCGGGGAAACCCCAGAGGACAAAGGGATCTTCCTCAATGTATAACAATAAAACGGACTCTGCTTCGACTAAACTGAAATAAAGTCAACCTGATCAGCACAAATTTAGTCATTTCTTCCTTACCATATTCTTTACAAATTCATCAATACTAATATTTGCAGCAGTAATTTTTAGTTCATCTTTCCTCACAAGGAACTTAATCTGTTATAACGGAAGACCCCTTTGTTCTCTGGGGTTTCCCCGCACTATGTGACGAGTTGTGTGAACACGTGATATCCCCAAATAAGGACTAAGGTCAAGGCTTTTCCATTGTCGCCATATTTGCGAGAAAAATTCAGTCGCTGGAAAACTACCTCTAGATCAGGTTTAGGACAAAGCCATTTCGAGCTTTTTTAGATCCATCGGGCTTTTTTAGCTCGATCGAGCTTCAAAAATGTCACTTTTACTCGTACTGATGATGGGATGTCCAATTTCCGTGGCGAAGCTGGCGTTCATAGTTGTACCAGGCTGAGCCGAACATGAGAGAAGTTCAAAACCGAAACAATCTCCCTTGTTCACAATTGCGTTGTTGTTATATTTCATATCAAAATATTCTTATGATGCACACTCAACAACGTTTTCTCACCTCTTGTCTTCTCATCAACACTTTATATCTCCTCATCGAACATCCAACTTGCGGCCATCATGGCGCCTCGTTTTCACTATGATCTGGGAAGATCACATGATCGGATATGCCGAAATATGGATTTTTAATTTTCGAGCGGGTATGGTGGACCTGAATGGACATCATGTACATACAAACCAAACTTTTATTTGGGCAAATAAAATACTGTGGGTTAGTACAGTTCAAATCATGGGACAGTACATCTGGAATCCCAGATTTCATACTTAATAGTTGGTGGCATGCCTGAAGTGCCTGTTCATGTCGTGTAAACGTGGTGTGTGCGTTTTGACAGGAAAGGAACAACTACTGCTATTGGTTCTGATGACAAAATAATATATCTTTTATTCAACGAGTTTCACCATCAAGTAATCATTCTTTAGATGTGATTAGTAGTTCATTTTTTTATTCCATATTTGAAATTTTGGCTTGTATGTGCATTCAGGTCCACCATACCCGCTCGAAAATTAAAAATCCATATTTCGGCATATCCGATCATGTGATCTTCCCAGATCATAGTGAAAACGAGGCGCCATGATGGCCGCAAGTTGGACGTTCGATGAGGAGATATAAAGTGTTGATGAGAAGACAAGAGGTGAGAAAACGTTGTTGAGTGTGCATCATAAGAATATTTTGATATGAAATATAACAACAACGCAATTGTGAACAAGGGAGATTGTTTCGGTTTTGAACTTCTCTCATGTTCGGCTCAGCCTGGTACAACTATGAACGCCAGCTTCGCCACGGAAATTGGACATCCCATCATCAGTACGAGTAAAAGTGACATTTTTGAAGCTCGATCGAGCTAAAAAAGCCTGATGGATCTAAAAAAGCTCGAAATGGCTTTGTCCTAAACCTGTAGATTGCCAGGGTGCACTCGCGTGTTATCAGACCTGTCAGAGTTGGGAATTACGTGATTTGAATGCAGTAGGTACTGGTCTTTTGAAATATCAAGGTGAATGGGCAGGGAAATTCTTTATTTTTTCATTTTGGGCCGTTTTTCCCGCTCCTATGTTGACGGTGGTAGTTTGATTTGTCTTTACTATGAAAGCCTACGGGACTACCAGGCTTGTCAGTAAACAACAGCATATTAAAAAAGAAAGCCTGGTGTCACATTATACTAGACTAGCATTTCCCCCAGTGGACATTTCCCCCACCCAATATTTTTAGGTTATTTTGAACATATATTTTAAATAATTTGGCAATAACACAACTTTTTTTAATATATTTTTTATTTTCTATATATAACGATTTCCACATATGTTTTACGATAAATGAGTCACATAGTGATAAGATATTATACATATACACAGTATATAGCAGTATTATACAGTCTCATAGCACATTTTAAAACAATATAAAAGATGTAAACGTGGTATATAGCATAACATTAACTGTTCGTAGGTCGGTGTCACGAAGCCATTTGATGAGAATAAAACTGAACTAAAGTGAAAACTGAGGTAAAAAATAGAACAAAATTATATTGTTTAAAAATACATTCTTTATTTTACTACTATGTGATATGTTTTCTTAAAACGTTAAAATATATACTATGTATATGAATATTATATATTATCACTATGTGATGCATTATATTGTTTAAAAATGTACTATATATATATAATGTGCTTTCTCGTAAAACTTATTGTAAAAATATGTGCTATATATTGTTTTAATATATATAATATCTTATCACTATTTGACTCATTTAACGTAAAACATATGTGGAAATCCTTATATCATTTGCATAGAAAACAAACAAAATATTTAAAAAAATTGTGTTTTTGCCAAGTTATGTTAAAACTATGTTCGAAATAACCTTAAGATATAGGGGGAAATGCCCACTGGGGGAAATGTCCACTGGGGGAAATGTCCATGGGGGAAATGTCCATGGGGGAAATGTCCGCTGGGGGAAATGTCCACTGGGGGAAATGCCCTGGATTCGATTTTATGTAATGCAACATGAAAAGCTTCAGACCATTCATATTGGTGGGGTCCGATGTAGTCCAATAAAATGGATCGTTCAGGCTCTTGTTTAATATGCTGGAGTTATCGGGAGCCAGAACGAACTATAGAAAATGTCATTTTGTCCATGGGCGCCCCGCAGACCACCACACTGACCCCTAAAAATCCACTGTTTTTGTCGAAATACAGCAATGACATGTCTACTCACCATGCAAAAACTTATCTTTGGTATGTTTTCATCCAAGTCGCACCACTAGTAATTGTGGATAGGTCCGCAATAAATTATATCAAACCGTCAAAGTTAGTGTGTGCTGATTTTAGTCCAGTATATAACGTGACACCAGGCTTTCTTTTTACCCCTCGGCCAATTTTGGCCATGGGGTATTGTCGTCGTCTTGTACGTCCGTCTGTCCGTACGTCCGTACGTCCGTACGTCTGTACGTGAGCGAGATAGCCGGAGAACGGTTCCACTGAAGAATTCCAAATTTGGTATGCTTATTTACATAGTCAAGGACCAGAAGCCTATTTAATTGGGACCTGATTGGGTGAAAACCTTGGCGGCCATCTTTAATTTTATGCGAAATGGATAATGATCCATATCTCGGAAACCATTCAACTGTTCAATACGAAAGTTGGTATACGTCATCGATACATCAAGCAACTTTCAATAACTTACCAAACCGGCTTTTCTGATTAGCTGGAAATCCTGGAGGCCATCTTTTATTTATGCGAAATCGATAATGATACATATCTCTGTTACCATTCAGTTGTTTTATATGAAAGTTGGTATACATCATCGATACATCCAGATACTTTGAATCGGGACCTGATTGACCGAAAACTTTGGCGGCCATCTTTAATTTATGCAAAAACTTTAATGATATATATCTCTGATCCAATTTAAGTGTTCTATACCAAACTTGGTATACAACATCGATGTATCAACTGACTTGCAATGAATAACCACATCAGTTCCTCTGAGTGGGGAGAAGGATGGTCGGCCATCTTTAATTATGCAAAATCATTAATGATCTCGTTCTCTGATACCGTTCAAGTGCACGATGTAAAATTTGGTATACATCATCGATGCATCAAGAGACTTACGACAAATGACAGTTCTGGTTTCTCAGATTGGGCGGAAACCTTGGTGGCCATCTTTAATTTATGCAAAATCTTTAATGATGTATATCTCTGATACCATTTCAGTGTTCTATACGAAACTTGGTATATAGCATCAATGTATCAAGAGAATTTTCAATGAATAACCACATCAGTTCCTCTGAGTGGCGGGAAGGAAGGGTGGCCATCTTTAATTTATGCGAAATCATTAATGATCTCTATCTCTGATACCGTTAAAATGCTCGATGTAAAATTTGGTATACATCATTGATGCATCAAGAAATTTATGTAATGAATACCGGTTTCTCTGATTGGACGGAAATCTTGGGGGTCATTTCTAATTGCAAAATTTTTGATAATCTGTATATTTGTGACTTGACTGCTTGGTGTTCCTGACATCTTGGTTCAAATTGAATACATTATGAATGTACCCAGAGCCGAGGGGTTTTTTGATGCGCAGCTTCGTATTTAATATGTTGTTGTTTACTGACAAGCCTGGTAGTCACGTCGGCTTTCATAGTAAACACAAATCAAACTACCACCGCCAACACATGAGCGGGGAAAATGGTCCGATTTGAAAAAATAAAGAATTTCCTTGACCACTCACCTTGATAATTTAAAACACCAATACCTACTGCATACATATCACGCAATTTTTAACTGTGACACGTCCAATCACACGAGTGTGCACCTTGTACATTTGGAGGCTTTTCTTCTTGCGGTGAACTATCTTTCGCAAAAATGGCGACAAAAGAAATACTTTGACCCTTGTCCTTATATGGGTATATGACGTGCTCACTGAACTGGTCACATAGTACGCAAGTCTTGAGGGAAACCCCTTCTGTTGGCCTTCTGTAATTATCATATGTTACATAGTATCATTAAATAACAATGAAACGGGCGGTGTTGCGATCAAACTGGTACAATGGAATAAAGACAGCACAGATTTCTTCAGCTTTTCCTTCACACATTCATTCACAATTGCTCAATGACCGTTGTATTTTTCACCAATATATAAAGAAAAACACTGCGCTATCTTTCGTCATACATCATCTTTATGTGATACTATGTAACATATGATAATTACAGAAGGCCCCTTTATGTGCAAGGGGTTTCCCTCAAGACTTGCATACTATGTGACCAGTTCAGTGAGCACGTCATATACCCATATAAGGACAAGGGTCAAACTATTTCTTTTGTCGCCATTTTTGCGAAAGATAGTTCACCGCAAGAAGAAAAGCCTCCAAATGTACAAGGTGCACACTTGTGTGATTGGACGTGTCACAGTTGGAAATTGCGTGATATATATGCAGTAGGTATTGGTGTTTTAAATTATCAAGGTGAGTGGTCAAGGAAATTCTTTATTTTTTCAAGTCGGACCATTTTCCCCGCTCATGTGTTGGCGGTGGTAGTTTGATTTGTGTTTACTATGAAAGCCGACGGGACTACCAGGCTTCTCAGTAAACAACAGCATTTTAAAATTTAATATGCTGTTGTTTACTGACAAGCCTGGTTTAAAAAAAGAAAGCCTGGCGTCACGTTATACTGGACTAGTGCTGATTTCAGCAGGTAGTTTCTCTCCTGGAAGCATGGCTTCTGTGATAGTAGAATGATGAACAATAGAATGGAAGCGAGGCCACAAACACCACGTGACACAGCCCGCGGTCAAGGTCCTTACGCGAAATGGACAAGCACTGACACTAACGGGGAACAAACAGGGGCTGGCGCCAATGAATCGAGGTATCGTACCGTTACATTCACGGGACACAATTTACACGCCTCTGTACTTAATCTCTGCAGACAGAGCTACAGGCAATGAGCATTCTCTGACCTACTTAATTAAACCCCTAGAGGTACACAACTCGAACTTTAATCACATAATTTATATTTTTGGGGCATTGTAACCCAAGCCGAAAGTATTTTTGTTTACTAGAATGGTTTAACAGAGATTTATCAGACCCCTCACTAGGCTTATTTGGCGTGGCGCAGCGCCACGCCCCTCACTTCGAGCGCCATGCCCCATATTCAGGTTACCATGCCCTAAATAAATTTACCCCACGCCCATTTCATGGAAAATTGACTGCGCCATCCACAAGTCTTTATTTTTCAGCACAGTTTTTGCTTCCGACGGTCTCATCTTGTCAATCCCGGGCTAGAGTATCTTTTCCTATCTCATTCATAGAAGAGCTACAATTTTTTTACTCTCCGCAATTGGGCCACGTGTGGTATTTTCAAGTTTTTCATACAAGGAGGCGCATATCCCCCATTATGGGAGAGTGTCTATCGATGCGGCATCAGATTGCTTCCCTTGATGCCAAAGTTTGCTCACCACGTGGCGTTCTGATCAGCGTGTTGTCAAATTTTGAAGTTTGAGCAAACTTTTCATTTTTATACGCCCGCCAAAAGGCGGATGTATTATGTGATGGCGGTTTCCGTCCGTCTGTCCGTGTGTCCGTCCGTCCGTCTGTCCGTCCCCCGTGTCCGGTCTATATCTGGGACAGTTTTCTATCTACAGTTCTAATTTTTGTTGAGTGGATACCCTACGGGGAGACGATGTGTCGCGTACCAAAATGAAGGTCAAGGTCAGAGGTCAAAGGTCACTGGCCTAAAAAACAGGAAATCACTGAATTGTTCGTGTCCAGTCTATATCTGTGAACGTTTTCTATCGACAGTTGCAATTTTTTGTGAGTGGATACGCTACGTGGAGACTATGTGTCGCATACCAAAATTGAGGTCGATATCAGAGGTCAAAGGTCACTGTTGCCTAAAATCAGGAAATCATTGATCATTGACAGTTTTCTATCTACAGTTCTAATTTTTGGTGAGTGAATGCCCTAGGGGGGAACGATGTGTTGCATACAAAATGTAGGTCGAGGTCAGCGGTCAAAGGTCAGTGTCCCGGAAAAATCAGGAAATCATTAAAAATTTCTAATTTTTTGTGAGTGGATTCAATAGGGGGAAACGAGGTGTCGCATACCAAAATATAGGTCAAGGTCGGAGGTCAAAGGTCACTGACCCCAAAATCAAGAAATTATTAAAAATAACTTTTTTTTTGTCAGTAGATACATGAGGGGGACACGATGTGTCACATACCAAAATGTAGGTCAAGGCCGAAGGTCAAGGTCACTGTGATGCCAAAATCATGAAATTGTTAAAAATCAAGATTTCTCGTGTCCATTGATACACATCCTCGCGAGCCAGTGTATCGATCGATCTGTTAGGATCAATACACTGGCTTGGTTAGTTACCCATATGAGTTCTGGATATAAATAGATCAAGAGGTTTCCTCTAAATCAACCCAATCAGCGAATTCGCTAAGCCAGTTGATTAGGCCAATCCGCTGCTAGGTATGAGATATGACAGGATTGAATTTCATTGCGGACTCAACTGCTTTGATGTCAAGTTGAAATCAGCATCGGAAGTCAAAGCAAAAACCGCAAGCTTGGGATACCGACATGCTTATTCAAAACAAGCGCAGTGGATGAAATGTACGAGATTGTATAATGGAGGCGTCGGCTTAAGAACTCATTCAAAAGACCAAAAATGTCAAGGTAAACCCTCTCCAAAGATTTAGGATTTACCTGGACTTGTGAAGATTTTTGAGATATTGAGGGAAGACAGTGTGTCGTGTACCAAAATGTAGGTCAAGATTAAAGGTCAAGGTCACTGTGACCCAAAAATTTGAAATCATTAAACATAGCCTTTTTTGTGCCAGTAGATACATTAGAGGGACATGTGTCACATACCAAAATGTGGGTCAAAGATCAAGGTCACTGTGACCCCAAACTCAAGAAATCATTAAGTCACATTTTCATATACCTGTCGAAAAGAGGAGATCATGTAATGCGATGTTGCATTCTGTCCATTCACCCATTAACATTAGTTGTCCATGGGATATCTCTAGTTTCAAGGTATGGATTGATACCAAACTTCGGGTACAGCTTTCTCGCAAGAGAGATCAATTTGTCAAGTTTAGCTGCCTATATGTGTTAGGTTGAAATATTCATGTTTATGGCATTTGTCCTGTGGAGTTGTCTCTCCTGTTTGATACATTTACTTAAATTGTTGTGAAATAAAAACCATACATTTACTAATTTAATGGGGAGAGGGGTCCTTTATGAACTTTATACCTGTTTATTAACTCAAGAACAAAGGTTTACTTCATCACTTTCTTCACATCCTTCTACCTTCATGGAAAATTTTCTCGCCTGAAAGGAATCCATTTGAAAGAAAACTACTATTTTCTTGTGTTTGATTATTGTCGATTTCAGTGTGGGATATGTGAGCTCTCGACTCTTGTTTCAAGGTCACCTAGTTACCAAGAGTTCAGCCCATTTTAGTTATCATTCAATATAAGATGTAATGTGTGTAACATTCTCAGAAGCACAAAATCGTAGACCTTTCTCTGGATTGCTAGCTACCAATTCGGATCCAGGCCATTAACAATCTAGAAATTCAGACCAGTGTACAGTGAAACCTGGATACACCGACCTTGCACGGGACCGAAGAAATATGTCGGTTTTGACAGTGTGTCGGTTTTCTCAGGGTTGATGATTTTGGCGTCTGGCTGAGAGACGACAACAACAACAACAACAACGCTGAAGGAAGGAAGTAGGCTAATACGAGGACTGTGCTACAATACTTTTTATTCGACACACAAAATAAATAAATTATATGCAATACTATAAATGATGTTGATCGTTTATATTTACAATGCACATTTATGATGAAAATATATACAAGATGTTATATATATATAACTTTATTTACTGAGGGTTTACAAAAATACTCAATCAGTTTGAAAAACTGTTCTTCCCTGAGGCCCTCTAACAACAAGACAATTGCAAAGAAATAAGCTATCATAATTACACACATACATGTATAAAACAAATCTGAAGGAAAACAAGGATATATATACAAATGTTACTCAATGTTACTGCATGTTCATTAAAGAATTCATCATTCTGGACTTGAATATCCCAAGGGAGGGAGATGTTGTAATATTTTGGTCTAGGGAGTTCCACAACTCCATATAGCATGTTTTGGGTCGAGGAAGGTACAGTTTGTTGTTCGCAGTTGACCTGAGGTTTCTCGTTGTAACTTCATTTACATATTTAAATAGATCATTAAGGTATGAGGGACATTGCTGGTTGATGATTTTGTACATGAAGGTTGCTTTTTGAGATACTATTCTGTCTGGTATACTGATCCATTGAAGCTCTTGCAGAAGAGTTCTTGTGGGAGTTAAATAGTGGGAGTTCAGGATGATTCTGGCAGCACGTTTCTGTAGTTTGTACAATCTGTTTATCTGGGACGCAGTTGCATTTCCCCAGATTGTCATACAATAATCCATATGCGGGAGAATATATGCATTATAATATATAATTTTGGCTTCTCTTCTCAGAAGATGTTGGTATCTGTAGAGGATACCAAGTTTGGTGGATATCTTGTCACAGACCATATCAACATGGTCCTGCCAACTTAGTGTTTGGTCAATAACTAGTCCTAGGATCTTATCGGACTGCACATTTTGCAGTTCAGACCTGTTAATTTGTAAATGGATATCTTTGTCAATCTTTTGAAGCTTAGGTCTCGTACCAATGAGCATAATTGTGGACTTTGTTGGGTGAAGATACATTTTGTTTAGAAAACACCATTCCTCAATGACCTCCAAATCCGGACCCATGATTCTTTCAAGTTCTGTTACACCAGAACCATGTGTATAAATAGTACTCATGGTTCTGGTGTAACAGAATACCAGACAGAATAGTATCTCAAAAAGCAACCTTCATGTACAAAATCATCAACCAGCAATGTCCCTCATACCTTAATGATCTATTTAAATATGTAAATGAAGTTACAACGAGAAACCTCAGGTCAACTGCGAACAACAAACTGTACCTTCCTCGACCCAAAACATGCTATATGATGCAAAGCTTGAGCTATACAGGAGCAAAGTTGTGGAACTCCCTAGACCAAAATATTACAACATCTCCCTCCCTTGGGATATTCAAGTCCAGAATGATGAATTCTTTAATGAACATGCAGTAACATTGAGTAACATTTGTATATATATCCTTGTTTTCCTTCAGATTTGTTTTATACATGTATGTGTGTAATTATGATAGCTTATTTCTTTGCAATTGTCTTGTTGTTAGAGGGCCTCAGGGAAGAACAGTTTTTCAAACTGACTGAGTATTTTTGTAAACCCTCAGTAAATAAAGTTATATATATATAACATCTTGTATATATTTTCATCATATTTTCATCATAAATGAAGGAAAGTGTATAAGATGACGCAACTGCGGTACAATGTAGGTCACGTAAGGTGTCGGGTCTATAGCACTCAATTCAGCACAATGCGAAATATATAAATACGCCAATATGATAATATAATGAACTTAAATATTTGAATACATGTAATAATTGTCAGTTGTAGCACTTTAACATTTAGTGAAAAACCTATCGAGCGTGGATTGCTCTTTCTTGCTCTGTTCCTTCATGATCATATCCTCTGTTATGCTCGTCATGGCCTGGATTTGCGGATTGCGGATTGGATTTACACCACTTGTACTCTCCCCTTTTCTTCCGAGTGTCTTGTCCGGCATTGCACGGAAAAACAAACCAGTCTCGTCACAGTTAAATATGTCTGACGGGGAATAACCGGCCACGAGGGAGTCGGGGTTTTCACCAGTG
>JAVTVY010028494.1:0-11589 GCA_036873755.1 Hanleya hanleyi
CACTTCTGAATTTTATACACCAGAATCAAACTGCAAAAGTTCGCTTTAAATATATTCTCATTGATTGACTCCAATTTTATATTTTTCGACCGTCGAAACTCAAGGAGGTTACGTTTCATACGGCGTCGGCCGGAACTCATCCACAATGTACCAAGTACAATTCCCGACTAGATTGGTTGGGACACACAATAGCTAAGCAAAGCGAGTTAATACTTTGTAACAATCGCATTTTATTAGGTATTTTATTGGCAGTCCAGCAGTGGAGCCGAGTGACAGATATACATGATATAGCGTCAGGTATATTCGCAATTCCCTGTTAAAGTCTTTGAATGTGATTGTCTACAACAGTTCTTTCAAAAAATAGTTTTTGTCGGGTTTACCTAGGGTAAACCCTACTCTGTTATCACTTTTCAGTTTGTTTTCTTTTTTTTTCTTCTGCACATGTGTAGTTTTGATCTTCTGCACGGAGACTGTTCTCATTTGATGCCCCTTGCAGCATTCATAAAAAAATACCGTTCTTCGGTCTGACAGTCTTGTGTATTGAACGTGATTGGGACATTATCGCAGTAAATTTTATCTTTACAATTTCTTTTAAAATTTGCCTTTCCAATCTATTTTATCCGGTATGATTTGTTACGGGGGGAAGGGTAGTCATTCTCCAGGCGTAACCACAATAGAGCGGGTTTTTGTGGATACAAATTATGTATGTGTATCCACATTTTAAAATCACCGAAAACAAGGAATTTCCAAATTTTGGATACACATGCCGTTTTGGTGATGTATCCACATTTTTACTTCCACCTTACTTGAACAATTATCAGCATGAGCACTGAATAAAATAAAAGTTTGGCCCTACAAACCGAACAGCTTGAGGACGATTCTCTATGTAATGCGAACACCAACTTTCCTCCCTTTAAATGATAACAAATATGAGACTAATAAACCCCTCTGATGCAAGTAAACCCGACATCAGTACTTTAAGTACTTTAATTATAAACCGGCTCAACATCCGAAGATGACAATGCTGTTTTCTTCTTAACAATCGACATGTAAGCCACATCGTTTAACACGTGACACAGCTAAAACCGGAAATGATCTTTTGCAATACTTCAGCATTGGATAGTGGACACCGGCAAAGTCTCTATGAAATATTATGGAGTTATGTCCCTTATTACACAGGTGTTGAGGAAGGGGTCCTCTTCGGATCCGACTCTTCGTCCGCTTCACTCCTTTTCAGAACGTAAGGCACCATGCGTATTCTCCTACCGCTGTCTTTGAGGAAATTAAGAACTCTGTCCAAATAAGCTACTTGGTCCATCCCGTGGATCACTCGCTCGGTGCCATTTTTTACGTCTCCTATAGCTTTGGAAGTTCGATATACCTGGTTCGTCATGTTGTTGAAATCTTTAGTGAGATCGAGCGACTCCTGTCTCATTTCCTTCATATTTGCGGTGAGTCCATTCAATTTTTCACGTAATCCCTCCATTGCCCGCAAACACGGGTCGTGTGACCTTGAACTTTGGACTTGCCTGTTGCCTGCCTCGAGATCGATGTCATCGTCCTCTTCGAATCCCGTGATGGACGTATCTGAGACGTCCATAGGCCTTTGAAAATATAGATTATATCCACAGGCTGAGCGATACATGGTTCACTCCGTTCGTTTCGCTATGATAAGTCCATAAAATATTCAGTTGCTGTACTTCGTCGCCTCTTCATGGAGTCGAAAATATCGTTTAGCGTCGTAGACGTCATCGATGACATCTAATGCATTTGATGACGTCACGTAATGGAATGATCCTTTCTGTTGACATTTCGACGGGCTGCATCGTTAACGTCGAACAAATCATGACGTCTTGTTATCAGAACGTTTTGGTATATTTGAAAAAAAAATTCGGAAGGCTCAAAACTTCTTCTTTCAAATTATTCAACTTCTTACATGTGTCCCTACCAGATTCTACAATTCTACAATTATGTCCCCACCTGAGAAAACTTTCAATCCTATCCCCGGAGATACAAAACATTGAGAGCTGACATTCCTTGACTGTGGAGTTTGACATATTGGGGTCATTTTGAGTCTATTTCTATAGACCTTTTCATACCGAAAATAGCCGAAAGACGTGACAACGTGAAAAGCTGTCAACGGAAACTCCCGATTGCACGCTGGATTCAACCAATGAAATAACCAGTTGCTGGTGGGCTGTAAAAAAAATGCAAAAAGAGAATCTGCAGCCAACGGCGTGTGTGTTTCACCTCCAGACTTGTAGTCATGGCCTGACTCGACAAAAACAAAATAATACTTGTAATGTTGAAATGCTGGAGTGATTGTGGAAGGCCTCTCCCATAAACCTCCTTCAAATCAATAATTGATGCTGTCAAGGCGTTCGTCAATGACGCTGTCGCCATTTTGTATCTCGCGCCAAATATTGTCTGTGCTGCGACTAGCCCCAGCAGGGACCTAATGATACTGTCATTAGGTCCCACGTACATCCTAGCCACCATCGTCGTGTAGAAGCCCGAATCGTATAAACAATGATTTAGTTGCTCCTGACCATGCATTTTCCGATAAAACGTATCATGAACTAGTCCGAATCGTCCGAACGGCCAACATCTGTTGTCTTTTTGAGTGGGTTTCGTCGCCTTTTGTACCAGTCCCCGCTTGGAAATATGATCAGCTCCGCCATGTCTGTTTTCACGCTGGAGTGTCGACTGCGCAAACGGTGGCCTCAGTAAAAACCGGAAGTGCACACACCAACACCATAAACGTGGTCGTCCGATTATTGCTTCCGAATGAATAAATTTGAATGAATGAATTTTTCAGTAAAAATTTGTCTGCCTAGCTTACGACCACGTTTGTGGTGTTGGTTTGTGCACTTCCCGTTTTCACTGAGGCCACCGTTTGCGCAGTCGACACTCCAGCGTGAAAAAAAAACATGGCGGAGCTGATCATATTTTCAAGCGGGGACTGGTACAAAAGGCGACGAAACCCACTCAAAAAGACAACAGATGCTGGCCGTTCGGACGATTCGGACTAGTTCATGATACGTTTTATCGGAAAATGCATGGTAAGGAGCAACTAAATCATTGTTTATACGATTCGGGCTTCAACACGACGATGGTGGCTAGGATGTACGTGGGACCTAATGACAGTATCATTAGGTCCCTGCTGGGGCTATGCTGCGACCTCTGCCTGGAGATCACAACCGGAAATGACACTATTTCTTGAAATTATTGCCGATAAAAGATCATAAATTAAAACAAAAAATACACTGACGGTTGCAGACTTATGGCAGCTTGAACACAGACGCTTTATTACAAAAGAAAATGCTTTTCAATGCAAAGATCATTCGTTGTAATTATTTGCTACAATCCTCTGTTATGGCACAGACAAATCTGCACACAGAACACGATGAGGTGAGCCAGCAAACGATATTGCGCCACGTGACTTGCTTCTCCGAATGGACGTGAAAAGGTCTATAAGCCCCAGAAAATAGGATCGGTAAGTTCAGAATGTGGAGTACCAGAAAAGTGATATTTTCGTCATTTTTCTTCAAAATGTCTGCTTTTCTGCGAGGAAAATTTATCATGTAGTTTCTTGAGAGGAAAACACATCAATAGAAACCTGAAAAATCTGACCGAAAAATCGACCAAAGAATTCCCTTTTTAAAAATGGTCACAGTGACGTCATCAAAGCGGCCATCTTGGATTTTGTTTACATTTCATGGTAGAGCTTGATACAAGGGTATAGTGTTGTAAGTTTCAGTTCCCTAGCTTGAGGGACAGGTCCCAAAATGGCCAGGCCAGGTAGGGTTAATATACTATGTGCGAATATAATTTATGTGTGATGTGTCAAAGTCATTACAGACAAAACTTTGACTAATCAAGATAAGCTTTTCGCACGTCTCAACAGTTTGAAATAGTCGCTAATATTTCAAAATGCTATTTGTCATACGTAGCTCGTCTGCATTCAGAAAGTTCCTTTGGTTCACTTGATATGTGAGTCAGTACACTAAAATGGTTGCTTCCCCTGTATATGTATCCCTTGCTATTTATCCCTGTAAGTCCGAGTCTACAGATATTTATTCGGACCTGATGTCAGCCGATAAATTCCACAATGTGGAGAATGAGTCTAGAAGCAGACATAATTTTTAACCGAAGGTGCCGATGGATATGCAAGGGAGGCAACCGGTCCTGTGAGCGGAGCGGCATTAATGTTATATTTGAATCAGGCCAACTGGATAACGTCCTTGCATTCTCAGAAGGTTCATAAACTAGTGGAAAGTATATTTCTACAGAACCGTGGAGGGGCATAGTAAATATTGTTAAAATTTCCCCCGAGATAATATCTTGGAGGAAATTCGCGATTGGTCAATTATCTCGGGGGAAATTAATTTTCCCCGAGATAATTATCTAGGGGGAAATTCGCGATTGGTCAATTATCTCGGGGTAAATTATTTTCCCCCGAGATAACTGACCAATGGCGAATTTCCCCCAAGATAATTATCTCGGGGGATATTATCCCGGGGAAAATTAATTTCCCGCGAGATAATTTCACCCGAGATAATTGACCAATCGCGAATTTCCCCCCAGATAATTTTGACCAATGGCGAATTTCCCCCTAGATATTATCTCGGGGGATATTATCTCGGGGGAAATTAAAAAAAATATGAACTATATCCCCTCCATGGTTCCGTACATTTCTGAGCGATCTGGCTGCTACAGAAGCAAAATAAGAAATATACCAACCAAATGTGATTCCAGGCACTCCCACAGTCTCTGCGTGAAACCGATTTGGTTTTTCATGCGGAACAATGTTGCTCATATAGTTCTACCAGTGTAAAAGAACTAGATATCTCAAGTTTCAAGTTTCGCGGATATGTTTCTTCATGTTCCTGAAGCAGAGTAGACGATGAGAAATGGCAGCAATAAATAGATGCAGACTAGAACGACTCGAACACATTTTATAGCAGGTTTTATGAACACAAACAGTTAAAAGACAAACAATTTCAGTTAAACAGTTTTAATTTATCTATCGGCGACCAGTTGCTGTTTTAAGCTATTTAAATTATAACGCCGAAATTGTATCTCCCATTTGAAAATTCGTCTGTACCTTATGGTATTTCATAATACTTCCCCTGGTAAAAGTATTGTTACATTTTGATACTTTCCCGGCATGATATTTTACAACAAATGACGTTCGGACCTCATCATTCAAGAGGCGGCATCTCAACGGCAACGTCACAGTCCTATAATGCTACGATTTTGTAACAATTTCGTTATCAGCCCAGCGTCAAAATATCAGCTTTCCAATCTCTGACCCGCTGTAACTCGTTCATTACCACATGGATCGTCCGGCTGGATTTGCTGTTTTCCCAAGATATTGCATGCTTTCTGTGAGGTACTACTTGTGTCCATATGTCGATACGACAAATTCCTTTGAAAGCGCATTGCATTATGGGACATCGTGAAACCAGAAATGTCCCGAACAGTGCAGTGATTATTGATGGATTATTTCAAGTACAGTTTTGGTACTCTTCACACAAGGTTGCATCACAAATAGACAGCCGTGTAAATAAGAGCTGAAACTTCCTGGCGCAATGTATCATGGGTAAATTCAAAATGCCGATCTCCATGTTCAGGCAAGTAAACAAAATTGAACGTTACTATCATCTATGTTGATTTTGAAGATTTGCGAAGGAGTATGCAATTACAAATTACCTTTTTTCTCATTTGGCTATCCCACATCTCGAGACCTTTAAATACTTTGAAGGTCTCAGGATCTTGACTAAATTTAGACTATTTTCTTCTACATGTATTTCGATAATTATTTGTACTTTTCTATGTATTCTTTCAGAAGAGAGGTATTGGCCCCCGCCATTTCCGCAATCTGAAAAATGAAATAAAGAGAAAACCTTACCACTATGTACTATTAGATAAAAAATATTCTACATTAATTACAATTATTCTGGTTCAAAATAATTTCAAATATCTGGTGGTTGACATGGAATTTTACTGTCGAAATCTGACCCAGCCGTGGCAGAAAATAGAGATAAAATAAAAAATGGGGTAAAATTTAGCTCCAATTCGACTAAGAGGAACGCTCCACTCAATTCAAATACGTTTCTATTGTAATGCTTTGTGTCTAAACAAACATGAATTGCAGGCAAGCGCCTAAAAGGTGCGTGGACCCCTCAGCCTGTTTTTTTTTAGTCCAGTAGGATCAGGGCTGCATGTAGAGCCAGTTGAGTTTTGGAAAACATATGGACACCCAAAACTCAAATGAAACAAAAAATGAAAGTGTTGTTGTTGTTCAATTTGAAAGGATTTCTGAAGGAAATACTCCTAGAAAAAGCTTCTGGAAGCCTCAATATCGATCCGATTGCATAGCTGGGTATTGAATTTCATGTTAATAAACCTCTGTTTTGTGATTGATCACAGGCTCTTTGCGCCGAAATTCACTTAAAAAAATTGGACCCTCAATAATGAATTACGAAAAGGAACTGGGAGTTTGGGATCGGAACCTGCAAAAAATCCCTGGATACCGTATATAACAGACTTCGGTTTCACGGGAGTGGTGTGCTGGGATTACAGCATGCAAGGAAGTGTAGCTTTATCAGTGGCAATTTATGCATTGCACAAGTGTGATAACAAGTAAACACACTTATTGACACAGGCCCACCCTTATCATTATTTTGGGGGGGGGGGAGGGGCATAAGCTCCAGGTATGCAAACTGATTCAAAATTGCACACAGTCAGGCTAAAAATGGGCTCTCCTAATCACTCGTTTTACATAATTTCCAAGGTACAGTAACATGTTTGGTGACAATAATTGAAGCATTATGTTGTACCAGTTAAATGTGTGGACACAAATATGGTTCATGCAAAAGTTTTAGATAAATCATATGATGTTACATGTAGAATAGAATGATTTAATAGCATAATAGCAAAATTTAAGAAAAATGCTGTCCTTCATTCAATGAGAATCATGAATGGACCAGGCTTTCTTTTGTCAGGGAACCTTCAAAATTCACAACGAAACATGCAACCAAGGGTTCCCGATGGGCATAGATAACAGTGCAAAAGCTAAGCCATCAATAAATTAAAAAATTTTAAAAAATTAAAAATCATGAAATTATCACAGCCATCTGAAAATCTAATCATTTCATCTGTCAACATTCAGGAAGCTCTCACCAAAGTTTGGTCAGGCCCGACTTGATAGATCTGCAGATATTCAGCGGACAAGAACATGTTGATGGGCATAGATAACAGTGCAGAAGCTAAGCCATCAATAAATAATAAAAAATTTTTTTTTAAATCATGACATCATCATAGCCATCTGAAAATCTAATCATTTCATCTGTCAACATTCAGGAAGCTCTCACCAAAGTTTGGTCAGGCCCGACTTCATAGATCTGCAGATATTCAGCGGACAAGAACATGTTGATGGGCATAGATAACAGCGCAAAAGCTACGCCATCAATAAATAATACAAACAATAATTAAAAATCATGACATCATCATAGCCATCTGAAAATCTAATCATTTCATCTGTCAACATTCAGGAAGCTCTCACCAAAGTTTGGTCAGGCCCGACTTCATAGATCTGCAGATATTTAGCGGACAAGAAAATGTTGACGGACGGACGCTAGGACGGACGGACGCTAGGACGGACGCTAGGACGGACGGACGTACGTACATGGCAACGACAAGACCCCACAGCCCTATGGGCTGAGGGGTAAAAACGTACCAAACATCTCTTGCCACCGATGAAGAAAGGGTGCTTGAATCACCAAACACAGGAAGGAAGCAATCAGAGATTGCTCAATTTCATAATTGTCCATACAATATTAACCAAGATCCAGCCCGGACAAGTCTCAATTCACAAATATTTGAAGAAAAAAAGTGTCCATCAAATATTAACCGAGAAATTGCGCGAACAAGAAATTCGGACGGACAGACAAACAGACGGACGGACAGACGGACGAAGAAAGCAATCGCTATATGCCCCCCCCCCCCCGCCCCTCTAATTAGAGGGGGGGCATAATTACGTCAAGCTTGCCAAGAAAATGGAGACGCAATGATGCTCAGAGAAAAGACAGAGAGAAATGAATAAATAACACTTTCCTGTCTTCAGTGGCAAGATATATTCAGCACACCTTATTTTCAAGTACAAGTCCTCACAATGAAAGCGTGTTTGAATTGAGAGAAGCACTCCTGTAATATACTTTCCGAAAATTCACCTCGCTGTTACCAGAGCAGCCAAGGAAGTGTCCTACATTTTATTGTAGAACATGAAATCAAATATATACTATATGACTTTATAGGTAAACTGGTCGAAATCTAATATTCTTCCTTCGGTTATATTGGAAAACATCCGCTAGTGGCCGTTCCACATCAATTTGCGAGGTGTGAAGAGCTCATTTTAAAGATAATGACCCAAGGCATCTAAATCCACCATCAAACATCTCCCCAAAATAGTCACGGGGTCCCAGAAATATAAGGGCAATATATACGCTGCATCGCATGAACTGTGTAAAACGTGGCATGACAAAGGTATTTCCCAGAATTCCCCCTGATTTTAAGCGTAGCATGGCATATGGAAAGTAGTTCCCGGTTGGGAAAGGCAGCGATATCATTCTGTAGTGTAGACGAGCATGCCCGGGTGTTTACCAGCAAATAAAATGCCATACTTATATGAACGATCTTCAGAAACGGGACAATGGGAGAAAATGTAAAAAATTATGTTTAATCTTTCACAAGTACACGACAAAACTGGTCAAAGAAATGTTGGTACCTGGGTCTTCGGCTGAAGTGGCCGAGGTAATTGTAACAAGCCTAATCTGAAATACCCAAACTCGCGCATCCCTACGTTTTGTGAAATATCGATTCTGGGCCACCATATAAATGCATAAAAGATATGTAAGATGTCGATTCTTGACCACCATATATATATATAAATTTGTGTGCATGCAACCTTGATATTGTGATGTGTTTTGACAAAACTATTTCCGAAATACTATATTCCATGACCCTTTAGGTCGGTTATTGCAAACACAACTATTTGTGAGAATCAGTTATGTAAGTTCAAATTTACAGGATAACATAGAAACCGCTTATGTAAGTGTAATGATTTAACCTTGGTTTTGACGAATGAATTTATACAATGCGACAGTTTTGTGATTTGCTAGTCATAATTGTACCGAATTTGTAAGGACATTTATGCCGGGTTAAATTGACATTGTAACGTCTAGCTTTGTATATAACGGAATGAACGGCACATATAGTCAGGCTAGTAACACCAGGTCTCCCTGGTGGCTAAACCATCAGGTCTCACAGAGACTCATGTCTCCGATAATAGTTATTGCTATCTCCAGTTCCGAAAATGACTGTTTACAGAATGGTGTTGATGTCTGATGTTGATGAAGTTGTGCTAGTCTGCCTGCCAAATGATGCCGGTCATTCCTAAGTTAGATGGAATGAATTTACAATAAATCGGCTTAATATTCAACAGACGTTTTCGTTGTATCCTCTCTCATTTAAAGCATCTGCACAAGTCCAGGTAAATCCTAAATCATCACAGAGGGTTTACCTGGACATTTTTGGTGATTCGAATGAGTTCTTGAGTCGATGGCTCTATTATACAATCTCGTACATTTCATCCCCCGCGCTTGTTTTGAATTAGCATGTCGGTATCCCTAGCCTGCGGTTTTTTCTTTGACTTCCGATGTCGATTTCCGCTTGACATCAAAGCAGTTTGGCCCGCGATGAAATTGAAACCTGTCACATCTCATACCCAACCACCTCGCTGGGGGTCTAATAACACCCCAGCCACCAGTCAGATTTTTGGACCGGATTCGGGGCCTTCGCGCACATCGCCGGCAGTGACATCATATATAATAAAATAGATGTTTAACGAAAATTTTGATTACTTTTCAAGTCTGCATAATACCTCCGTTGACCTAGCGTTAAAAAGAATTATCTGGAGATAATTTTTCCTGTTTATCTGGACAGAGCATATGAAAAGTAGTTCGCTCATGTGCAACACTAAAGGAGTTGTTTGGTCGGATTCAAACTGAACCGTGCGTTGGCTGGTTTCCCCTATACGTCATAGCAACGTAGTAAAGGTCAACTTCCGCTATTGGAGGCAGGATGTTATTGGAGCCTGCGAAATGGAGCATGCGCTGTGGGGAGGTTGTCTCATACCTCGCAGCGTCTAATCAACTAGCTTAGCACGTTCACTGAGTGGGTTTAATCGGGGAAACCCCTTGCTCTATTTATATTCAGAACTCGTATGGGTAACTAACCAAGCCAGTGTATCGATCCTAACAGATAGATCGATATTCTGGCTCGCGAGGATGATTTAAAGAGGTTGTCAAGGCTTCGAGAAATCTCAGAAGCCGGACCTTGGAAACTATTATTGTATAGGTTTTATGAAGACCATCCCTGTGTCTGAGACGACTATGCGTTACAACATCTTAAAGATCACGCGCACAAATCCTGTCGTCTTAAAGACTTCAAATTTCATAATTTGATGCTAACTATATAAAATGATTCATGTATGAGATAGCGATATCACCTTCTTTCCGTTCTTGAAGAACATAAACGTGGGCATACACTCGATTCCAACGTCTTCGGCTAGGTCCTGAAAGTACATAAAATATTTCTATATAACGACAAACTCATAATGGATCCCCAAGTCAATAATCCGCTGGCTGTGATCAAACACACCCAATGAACTAAAGTCCAAGCCAGAGGCATTTTAATTGTGCGAAAATAGTTTGTCGGTTTTGTTGTGCGTCTGCATGCATGACTTTTCGAACGCTATCCCATCGATAGTTTCTCTCAATATTCGGGAAGAAGAAGATCCTAAAATTCTCATATTTTTTTAATAAAACTTTACATGGACAGCTCGATAAAGTTTGAACACCATGTGACCTCCGTTTTCCAACCACCATTCAATAACTGCTGGGCGAGTCAACTGGAATGCGGATTACGAGACCAAGACTACCGGTGATGCTTCAGTCTTTGCAACAATATGGCCATGTTCTAGGTTGCCAAGAACGCGGTTTTTCTTTGTATTGAAATAATACTTGGATGGAAATATAAACCAGGGTTTTTTAACAGCAATAACTATTCGTATTCGTATGAAGTGATACAGTTTTCAATCAAAGTCAAGCGAACTATTGGGCATAGTTAAAAGGAGATTATTGTCTATAATCGCAGATCTACTTGCCGTCCACAACATGTAGGTCAACTCAGGCGTCACTTGCCAGCTGTGAGGCACGTGCGTAGGCCTCACTCTCAGAAATATTCTGGTAAAAGTCCTGAACAGCTCAGGCTGTATATCCACAACTCAATTTCAGGAATTTTGGCTGAAATTAAGGCAAATTTATCACCCTGATTAGTTAGTTCCCAACCGTATTCAGGTACCGTACGTAAAATCCCCTAAAATTCAGGTAATTTAGCTTCAATTCATGGTTGATATACAATTTCAGGAAATTATCCCTGGATTTCAGGTAAAATCCCTGAAATTGAGCTGTGGATGTGAAACTTGATCTATTCAGGATTATCCCCTGAATATTTCTGAGAGTG
>JAVTVY010028495.1:0-10650 GCA_036873755.1 Hanleya hanleyi
CTTCACCAACACTTCAGGACATTTTCCTACAGCTTTCGACAATATCGAGCCTTCAGTCTGCATTTCACCCGAAATGTGGCTCTTCATGACGGGTGTCTCTAGTTTAACGCTTCGCCGGTTGTGACATCCAATTGTGTTCGGTCACCATTGTATGTAGGGCAGTCTCTCCTCATGTGATTCGTCGAACCACACTCCCAACATCGTCGCGGGATGTTGCTCCGAGCTCGGTATGGTTGGTTTTGTCTGGCTGCACCCCGTTTGTTTGCTTGAAGTTCTTGTAGTAACTTCTCAATTTGTTGCTGTTGAGAGGCAAGTTGTTGTCCTTGCTTCTTCACCTCAGTTAACAGACCATCATCACTGCTGGTGATCTCCTGGAATGTTATTTCCTTTGCTTTGACTAGCTGCTTCTTCCCAGTCGCACCTAGCCACTGTTGTGCTCTATCGCGCATCTCAAAGTAGTCTAATTCAGCTGATTCTATGTTCAGGCGACGAATTTCACGACACAAACTCTCATCGCGCACAGCTTCAGCTAATCGTCCCTTGAGCGTGCTTTTACGACAGTCCTTAAAAGATGGATCTAAAAGCATGATCCTGTCATAAAGTTCCACCAGTGCAAGTGAACAAGTTAATAAATCTTCACCTTCCTGCTGTTGGTAGGCAAAGAACTTCTGCTGAAGTTGAGGCAACGTGTTGCCATCACCGAAAACCTTGAGAAGAACACCAAACACCTTTTCAGCATCGCAAACTATATCATCCCCCAGACCCAGGACTTCCTGACGTGCTTTACCAGACAAATGTTCCACGACAAATGCAGCTTGCTGTCTGCGATTTAACTTCCTTGTCGCCAGCTGACCACGAACATCTGCCACCCATTCTTGGATAGTCGGCTCAGAAGCTCTATCCGGTTTGTCGCGAAATCTATCAAGCTTACGTGCTGATGACACGTATACGAGACGTTCATCTGCTGGGGTAGGAGTAGCATCACCTCTGGCAAGTTTCTCATGTAAAAGGGCAGCTTCTGCTTTTGCCTCAGTGGCCTCTTTTTTTGAAAGTTCAAGCTGCAATTTCTCTCTTTCTATCTCGGCAAGTGCGTCTCGCAATGCCTCGCGTGTTTCTTCAATGGTTGCCATGACAATAACGGGGTGGGGAGTGAGACAGTAAATCGCTAAAATAACCACCTCTCTAACATTGCATAATATAAGTTGTAGTTGCTTACGGCAATGTGGGAAACACTAGTTTAGCAATATGATCTGTACAATATAACATGCAGCATACATATCATAAAATTACAATCAATCCGACCAATATAATATTAGATTTACAAATCAATCAATTCTGGATCGCAGTTCATCTATGCATCCCAATGTTCAACGAAACTACCTTACTTCACAGCAGACGACACACACGGAAAAAGAGTCCAAATAGTCCACAAGTTCCAGCACTGATGTCCACATCCAGCCAGACCGGCACACGGAACACACAGACAGGGGGTAGATTGTACGCATCCCACTTCTGACACCAAAATGTGGCGGGGGGTAGAATTTAGCAACAGAAAACAACACAACTCAGGATGGTGGTGAAGACTTGCTTTGTATTGCTCATCAACTCAAAACCCATGCGTACAGTGTTTACCCGGGAGGGTAACTGATCCTGAGAAAGATACAAAAATACGTAACGTGTGAGAAATATCTTGTGTGAAACAACGATTACATCTCGAACACAAGAGTCATCATGTTAGGACTCTTCAATTCAATAGCTATGTGACACACTCTGTATGAAACAATAAATTATATGCAATACCACTGGTCTATGTGAGAAACATCCTGTATGTAACTGGGAATATTTATCAAACACCAGGCTTATTACAAATTAAGTATGTCCACATAATCTCTATCCTGATATAACATGGCTTTGATATTAGATTATATATTGCATAAAAGGCTTCTAAACAGCACCATCAAGCCATAGATGAGGAAATGACAGTTCACAAGTTGTGCACAGAGGCAACTACAGAGCACCATACATTTTATGTGAACACAGATGAAATTGATGAACAAATGTTCGTGTCAATTAGGAATTAATAAATTGTTAACGATCAATAATTGACCAACGGTGAAATTGAACATTTGTGGAACTATTACATGTACGTTTTATGTAATAAACGCAGAGCGATAATTCAAGAATCGTTACTTAACTCTTGGCTCGATTCATTCTACCAATTCATTTAATACACAAATTATGGCAGTAGACGAATTTGATTTACGAATTAGCACTTAGGGTGGATGGAATCGCTTTATCATCACAGTGATGTAATTTCACAATGACTAGCTAACTGTTAATAACAACATTGCACAGTAACCAAACACAATTATCACATGGTAAACTTACCCCTGTCTGACCAGGGCACAAGATGAACACAAGAATGGAGTTTTACCAGGAAGCCACTACTGATCCACCATACTATAACAATGTGGCCAGTCTTCCATACAGATGCCTGAATAATAACAATGAATTCTAACTCTTTACCCTGTCACAATATTCAGAAAAATGGTAATAATTGATAAAACTAACCAATATTCCCACAAACACATTTGTTGGGTCAAGGGAAATTACTCTTACAAATTTTATATGACATAGAATCATTAAAACTTATAACAATAAGATTTAATTCAATTTCTGATAGCTCTAAAGGATATGGCCGCGGAGCGGGCTATAGCTCCGCTAGTAATTTTAGCTTACAGTTGCAAATACACAACTGTCACGAATCATTCAATAAACCATTACATTTTATCCCAAGAATCTCAATCATTAACTTATACAATTCGCAAACACTCACCACGAAATTGGGGAGCTGTGACTTCGCTCACAACCCACGAAACACACAACGAAGCATCGCCGTCGCCATGACAACAAGCTGGCTTCACACAGCGTAATGAAATAGCAAACTCATCTGCGTGAAAAGTAATATCAGCTATAAGTTTTTAACCAGCAATAACTCCTGGAACTATTAGCTGTTATCATTCTGCGTGTTCCTAAATACATATCTTCAAGAGTTTCTAACAAACGATTGCATCAGAGCTATTTACACAGCACAGCGAGTCAAATCTACATGTCCGACCAAACTTGTCTTTGGCGGCTCATAATTACGATTTATCACTCAAATATAGGCTTATCAACAACGTACGCCAAATGTATGGTTATTACGCAGTAATATCACATAATTTACAGAGTGTGGTAAGTAAAATAAAATGCATATTTACCTAAAAGGTTCGCCAAAGGTTCGCCTGAAGGATTTTCACAACCTGTTTCCTTCGATGGAAAGATGGCGACAGCGTTCATCACGTGACAGCCTCATAGAACACAAACGCACGTGTTCGCATTTCAAAAATATACTTTTTCTTCACTTAGTGAAACCTATAACTATCTAATCACCCGTAGAAATTAAATACATGAGCTTATAATAAAAACTAACCACTGAATACCAAATTGACTGCACTTCGTATACAATCGGCAGCAGTCGGCAGTACTCGCGATCAGCTGTTTTGGATGTAAACATGGCTGACGTACGACACGCTAGCAATGTGTCAACGACAGCAAATGGCAGTAATCATGGTAATTGGCACTAATGAGAGACATATTTATAGCCACCTCACATTACTCTTTGCATTTTCCTTCCACTGTCCGTGCTTTCTCGCTCTATGTTTACTCAAGGAAGCCTTATTTGGGACAGCCTCTCCACAGACCTCACATTCAATGGTATTCAACATCAAGTGAATTCTCCGGTGCCGTTCAAGGTTTCCTCTAGTAGTGCACTTTTGATGGTATACCTTGATAGGTGACAATTCGAACTAGTAAATGTTGTCTCATTTTTTTTTTTTTGCCTGGTTTTGTTTTTACCGCTATTTTACTAAAATAAATTGAAAAAAACATACTATTTTACGGTCGTTTGTCTTAAAAGTTGAATAATTAAAAAACTAATCCGAATTTACAAAAAGTGAGATAACCTTTACTAGATCAACTTATAAGTAACAAGCATGCCGAATTTCAAAAGCGTAGCATGGATACTTTTCGAGAAATAAACGTTTAAATCTCGGATTTTGTACGAAAATGAAAGGCTAGAAATCGGGCAAAATGTGTCCAGCTATACATTTGATGAATTAATCCAAAGTTCTTGCTTGAATTCTATTGTCAAATATAGTTTTAATCTGTTTAATGTGACCTACTCGAATTCCTGTTTATTCTGGATAACTATTACAGTTTCTTTTTCATCAAGGCGGCTTAAAGCCCAATTTAAACTTTAAAAACTTGCTAAAACTCGTTCAGTTGAGAATTGTTCACACCTGTGTAGATCACTTCACGGCGGGTGTCCGAGTGAAGTGTCCCTGTTATTATTAGAAACAAAAATACGGATGTTTGCATGGTTTTGATCAAAAGGGGGTAGATGAATGTAAATAAGTAGGACTGATAGATAATTAGGCTCATCTACAATCTAAATCTACCAACAGCCAGAACACTCTTATTTGGTGACCTCGACAAAGATGAAGCATCTAATATATCAATTCAAAAATATCTTGGAAATTATATAACAAACACTAAACGATTTCAATGACCATTTCAAATACATTCAAAATTAAGCGACCATTGCAAATTCTAACATTGTGACATCCTGAGTTTCTCTAAACATTTAAGGATCCTCTTAAGTAACACACAAATGGAACACGATTTTATATATAATTATTATTATTATCTATGTAGTATCTTTAATTGTTTATTTTTCAATGCTTACTGGCCTCCTCTCCTTATTTCTCTTATTGGGTTGTTTTTTCTGTAAATTGTCTGATGTATTTCATTGTATGTGGGAGACGCGCTATAAGCTTGACTTACTGCGCTCCCATCACTCTGGTGTAAAATAAAATAATTTAAACCAATTAGGCTTAGCTTACCATAATACTGCGGAAATGGGTTTTGGAAAGGGAAATTTAACAGCCAAAAATAATAGTAGCCAAGCCCAAGCTAAGGCAATCTGTGTAATTGTTCCAGTGCCTCGGAAACTAAATTTTTAATCCTAATATTGAAGCACTTCTATTTATAATTTTGATTTCATTTTTTTATCAAATGTTAGAGGAAATAGTGAATATTTGAATAAAGAAATAAAATAACAAAATGACCGATTTTGACCCTCTGAGGGGACAGCTATCCTTAATGGACTTTTTAAACTTCCATGAGCAAAAATCTGAGTCACAAGCGTGATGTTCAAGCGCGCACACTGCACCTCACGGATGCGGTCACAGCTCGCCAAACGATACAATTTTACTGTGACCCGAGGTAGAGGGCCGAATATAAATATCTATATCTAAATAAATATAGGTTTCCTGAAATATATTTAGCACTACAGAATTTCTATAATATATCACCTATATCGTGTAAATTAATATAATTTATGATTTTGGCAAATTACGTCAAAATTTGCTTTAAAAGCTGTAGTTCGGCTACACCGAAGTTAAGCAGCGTTGAGCTCGGTCAATACTTGGATGGGTGACCGGGTGCTGTACTGACTAGGCTGATCAGTGTCCAGAATAATAGGAACTGTGGACAACTACTGGCCTGGCACATGTAGGCATGTCGTGATATGACTGAAACAATGTTGAAAACGACGTTAAAATTCTACTCACTCACTCACTCCTGTAGTTCAGCTAATCTCTTCACCATGTTAAGTGAATAAGAGAACGGCTTGACCGACGGAATAGATCTAACAAAGGAGATTTTGACACACAATTGCTTTACCAATGGAAAATTTATTTACCCCTCACCAGAAAGATAAGGGATTACTGGACATGTCTATGTAACTATTAGTTCATATATGAGGAATTACGTCAAAACAGTTCTGAAAGTGAGAGAAATTCAAGTGTTTGGGGGGAGACAGGTCCACTGCACACCAACCTTTGTTTCTGATTGACCGAAAGCTAATATGCTGAACAGTGACCGCTGGCATACACATGATCAGCTTAGCGCACGCGAGGTGACACATGTTACATTCGGATTGGAATTTCTCGGTATGACAAAATTTCTTCCAACTGTTCCTTTCCTAAACACCTGAAAAATAAACTATTCCAAGCAATAATACTACTCAGATGTTGACATTCATTTTCATTCCTTCGATAGTCATTTTGAAATCGATATATGCAACACAAGGCTATTTTATGGATAACAGATTCCTTTATTGTTCTGGAATTGAAACCTTTGGAAGTATCCGCAACGAAACGTCAGCTTCAAAGCAATAGAAGAAGATGCTATCAGGGATTCTACATTGTAGAATCCATGATGCTATCAATAAAATAGTATTGTGTTATTGAGATTGATGTGTTTGGTCGTAATCAAGTTATGGATAAACTTGTGGTTTAAAAACTGGACCAAACTGGTTCTCCTCGATCGTCAGAATAATTTTGACGTACTTATGTGGAAGGAATAACTAGCATTCTTTCAATCTCTCCCAGGTTGCTTTGCGCTACGACTTGGTAAAACGACTTGTAAATATACAATACTATTGTATCACTGTTCGAAGCACTTTTCATTTTTAATGAGATTTCTTTGAGCCTGAAAGGCCTTAGATTACTTGATGGCCCATTTTGCAGTTGTACATGTCCATCAAAAAGATATGCACATATACAGCTATACACATACAGCTAAGCTATAGAGTTTGATAAAATATTGAATTACGCATTGGTTTAAATTATTTTATTTTACACCAGAGTGATGGGAGCGCAGTAAGTCAAGCTTATAGCGCATCTCCCACATACAATGAAATACATCAGATAATTTACAGAAAAAAACAACCCAATAAGAGAAAGAAGGAGAGGAGGCCAGTAGGCATTGAAAAATAAACAATTAAAGATACTACATAGATAATAATAATAATTATATATAAAATCATCGTGTTCCATTTGTGTGTTACTTAAGAGGAACCTTAAATGTTTAGAGACACTCAGGATGTCACAATGTTAGAATTTGCAATGGTCGCTTAATTTTAAATGTGTTTGAAATGGTCATTGAAATCGTTTAGTGTTTGTTATATAATTTCCAAGATATTTTTGAATTGATATATTAGATGCTTCATCTTTGTCGAGGTCACCAAATAAGAGTGTTCTGGCTGTTGGTAGATTTAGATTGTAGATGGTCGAAAGATTATTTAAGAGATCGGCTCTTTGGGTTGTAAATAATCGACAATGAAACACAAAATGTGTAACAGTTTCATCACAGTGGCCGCAATTACATTGTGTATTTTCTGATAAAAAATTATCAAACAAGTGCCTTTTCAAGTTACTACATCCATTTCTAAGTCGACATAGAAATACATTTTCTTTACGAGAACCTACATAATTCCATTTGTGAGGCTTAGTCAGCAAAGATAAATTTCGTAGTTCACGTTTAAAAGCAAAAATTGTAGGACAAGTTCTAATGGAATGAGGAAGAATATTACGCATTATTGAATATGCATATTTGGATGAGCTGTAGAGTTTTTGTGCATGGCGGTTTTTGTCATATTTCCCTGCATTTTCCCTATTTTAGAAGTGGTGTTATACAGGTTATAATTGTTTGGTACAAAACCACCGGAGTTAACTGAAAACACTATTTGTACTGTTCGATGCGCTTTCCATTTTGAATGCGCTTTTTCCCATCGTATGTGATGTGATGCTTTTGAGGCTGAAGAGCCTTAGAATACTTGAGGACTCATAAAGAGATACGCATTTGTTTGCCATTAGGATACGTGGATATAATGATGCTACACTGGGTGAAATGTGCCAGTTTCCGAATTCGGAAACAGGGCGGAAACTGGGTGGAAACAACCGGATTCCATCCAGTTTCCGCTCAGTTTCCGCATAGTTTCCAAATTGTAAACTGGACAGATACAAGATGGAAACTGCACGGAAACCATGGAGCACCCCAGGCGGAAACTGAGCGGAACCCAGGATTCCGGAGGTGCGGAATAGTGAACGTGTTACACTTTCCAAGCTGTTTCCGCCAAGATTCCGCAGCGGAAATTATGCGGAATCTGGGCCGGAAACAGGATTGAAACTGGTTGGAAACTGTAACACTCTGTTTGTTTCCGCAATAGAAACAGAGCGGAAACAGGCTGGAAACATGAAATACCTGAATAGAGCGGTGCGGAAAATAAGCGGAAACAGGTTGGAAACAGACCATGCTTAAAAGGTTTCCAACCAGTTTCAGCCTAGTTTCCGACTAAGTTTCCAAATTGTAAACTGGACAGAAACAAGACAGAAACTGGGCGGAAACCATGGAGCGTGCCAAGCGGAAACTGAGCGGAACCCAGGATTCCGGAGGTGCGGAATAGTGGACGTGTTACAATTTCCAAGCAGTTTCCGCCAAGATTCCGCAGCGGAAATTATGCGGAATCTGGGCCGGAAACAGGATTGAAACCGGTTGGAAACTGTAACACTCTGCTGGTTTCCGCACTGGAAACAGCGCGGAAACTGGCCGGAAATATGAAAAATCAAAATACAGCTGTGCGGAAAATAAGCGGAAACAGGTTGGAAACAGACCGTCCTTAAAAGGTTTCCAACCAGTTTCCGCCTACTTTCCGACTAAGTTTCCAAATTGCAAACTGGACAGAAACAAGACAGAAACTGGGCGGAAACCATGGAGCATGCCAAGCGGAAACTGAGCGGAACCCAGGATTCCGGAGGTGCGGAATAGTGGACGCGTTACAGTTTCCAAGCTGTTTCCGCCAAGATTCCGCAGCGGAAATTATGCGGAATCTGGGCCGGAAACAGGATTGAAACCGGTTGGAAACTGTAGCACTCTGCTGGTTTCCGCACTGGAAACAGCGCGGAAACTGGCTGGAAATATGAAAAATCCAAATACAGCTGTGCGGAAAATAAGCGGAAACAGGTTGGAAACAGACCGTCCTTAAAAGGTTTCCAACCAGTTTCCGCCTACTTTCCGACTAAGTTTCCAAATTGTAAACTGGACAGAAACAAGACAGAAACTGGGCGGAAACCATGGAGCAAGCCAAGCGGAAACTGAGCGGAACCCAGGATTCCGGAGGTGCGGAATAGTGGACGTGTTACAGTTTCCAAGCTGTTTCCGCCAAGATTCCACAGCGGAAATTATGCGGAATCTGGGCCGGAAACAGGATTGAAACCGGTTGGAAACTGTAACACTGCTGGTTTCCGCACTGGAAACAGCGCGGAAACTGGCTGGAAATATGAAAAATCCAAATACAGCTGTGCGGAAAATAAACGGAAACAGGTTGGAAACAGACCGTCCTTAAAAGGTTTCCAACCAGTTTCCGCCTACTTTCCGACTAAGTTTCCAAATTGTAAACTGGACAGAAACAAGACAGAAACTGGGCGGAAACCATGGAGCAAGCCAAGCGGAAACTGAGCGGAACCCAGGATTCCGGAGGTGCGGAATAGTGACGTGTTACAGTTTCCAAGCTGTTTCCGCCAAGATTCCGCAGCGGAAATTATGCGGAATCTGGGCCGGAAACAGGATTGAAACCGGTTGGAAACTGTAACACTCTGCTGGTTTCCGCACTGGAAACAGCGCGGAAACTGGCTGGAAATATGAAAAATCCAAATACAGCTGTGCGGAAAATAAGCGGAAACAGGTTGGAAACAGACCGTCCTTAAAAGGTTTCCAACCAGTTTCCGCCTACTTTCCGACTAAGTTTCCAAATTGTAAACTGGACAGAAACAAGACAGAAACTGGGCGGAAACCATGGAGCAAGCCAAGCGGAAACTGAGCGGAACCCAGGATTCCGCAATAGAAACAGAGCGGGTTTCTATCCAGTTTCCGTGCCCTTTTCTGCATAAAAAATTAACTGGATTACAGGCGGAAATGGAGTGGAAAGTAACGGAAGATTATTATATTCAACTTATGTTAGTTTATACAAAAGAAAAGTCAGTGGTAAAATGTTCAATATATATTTACATTCAGGTTGGTATACAGTTCTTTGATCCTGAAATATCAGTGCATTGGAGAATAAGATGTCAAACCAACAAGTTAACAATGGATGATTCTGGCGCCATTCTACTCTAATGTAAACACATTAAACCAAATACTTCAATAAAACAGTCCATGAACAAGTGTAATTTTCAGTCCATCAAACGCAACATGGATGTAACATGAAACGGTGGTACCCTTAAGCTTTGTTGCCACAGTTTACATGTAGGACATACATGTATCAAGAACAAACTTCCTGAAGGCGGGGTAAATAGTTGACGTACAAGATCTGGGTGACAGACCTATCTCATTACACAGCTGATAAGAAAGATTTTTTTAGTTACTAATTGCAGGTAAACCACTGTAATTGTATACACAACTGCAATTCAACATACACAATCCATCTCTGTTCGTAGGTTATTCCAGTTTCATATTTCTACAACCTCGCCACCAGGGGCCACTTCCGTCGCAGAAAAAATGGTCGCACTTCATCTGACCCCTGGTAACACGGTCGTTCGATTTGCCAAGATTCTTGGTCCCGTGATCCTTTGCGAAATGTCAAACAACAACAACACCGACATAACGTCATAATTGAAAATTAATCGCAACAATACAAACAGACGACGTCACATCTCAAACGCGTCCCTAAGACCTGTGTGACGTCGGGTCACATGCAGGATCTCCACA